>CAUYLG010023215.1:0-30645 GCA_963573385.1 Cacajao melanocephalus
CATGGTGGCCTGTGCCTATAATCCCAGATGTTCAGAAGGCTGAGGTACGAGAATTGCTTGAACCAGGGAGGCAGATGTTGCAGTGAGCCTAGATTGCACTATTGCACTTTCGCCTGAGCAACAGAGTGAGACTGTCAACAAAAAAAAAGGAAGGAAGGAAGGAAGGAAGGAAGGAGGGAAGGAGGGTGGGAGGGAGGCAGGAAGGCAGGAAGGCAGGAAGGCAGGAAGGAAGGAAGGAAGGAAGGAAGGAAGGAAGGAAGGAAAAAAGGAAGGGGAGAAGGAAGGGGAGAAGGGAGGAAGGGGAGAAGGGAGGAAGGAAGGAGAAAGCCAGAGAGGAAAATTGCTTTCCAGGTAAGGAGCCACTTTCTCATGCCCAAGATGAACCTGTGCTCAGAAGTACTGCTGCATTTCTTATCTGGCATAAGAGACATGTGGTCTGTCACCTCTCTTATCCTCTCTCAGAATGGGAAGGACAAAGGACACCAAACACAGCCTCTAGATCTCTTTATGCAAACCTATTGGACTGCTTGTTGCCTTTTCCAAGTATTGGGACTTATCGGATACAGCTTGTAAATCAATGAGAAGTAGTTGAATTATTTTGTTAATAATATATTTATATTTGGTAATATATGCTCTCCCTTATCTGGTAACTTTATAATTAATTGGCAGTCTCTTTCAGGGCATATGCTATTCAGCACAAGACTTTTTCCTGATATGTTGAGGCCTCCACAAAGGTTCAGCCTCTCCTAGGCACACCTGAATGGCTCACCCACTAACCACGGCCTGCTGGTTTATTGACAAGTCATTTTCTCACCTTGTTCTTTGTAGTTGTTGACTTTCAGATTGGGTCTCTGAGTGGACATCCACTTTGTTGAGGTGAAGTTATTTCTGTTTCGTAGTTTTCCTTCTAACATTCGGGCCCCTCTGCTGTAGGACTGCTGAGGTCCACTCCAGGCCCTGCTTGCCTGGGGATCACCTGCAGCGGCCTCCGCGCTTTCGCTGGGAGCTGCAGTCCTGAGCTGCTTCTAATTGGCCATCTTGGATCCGTCCCTGAGCCCCTCATTTTCTAATCAGGACGCTTCTCACTGGATTTAGGCTTCCTGCCCCGAGTCCAGGATGACGTCATCTGAAATCCTTACCTTAATTATACCTGGAAACACACTCCTCCTACATCCACACTCCCGATTATCTTGCAACCCAGAGTGGAGGTAGCTTTTGAGGCCCTCATTCACCCCAGCATCCTGCTCCATTCATCCAACCTGGAGCACGACCCCTCGACCTCCAGTGGTGGCTGCGTGAGGCCTGTGGGCAGCAAGGGGGTGGGGGCCGACGTCCACTCCAGCTCATCTCTGCCCCGCATGGCAGATCCGGGCTGTCAGATTCCTGGATCCTCCTGAGGAGGCGGGAACTCCAGGTTTTCAGGTGAAATCTACAGGGCGTTCCATGTTGGCAAAAACTCAGGATTCTGAGAGCATCGCATGGGACAGACACACACCTGTGGCCCAGTGGACTGAACATGTGGGCTCAGGTTCTGCCCGCCGCCCTGCAGGGCTGTCCACAGGGCCTCTAGGACCCTCCCTGGTTGGGGGCAGAGGGGCAAGCCAGGTACCAGCTGACCCCTGCTCCACAGCCCTGCAGCCCCCAAGGGTGCTCAGCGGCCTCCCTCCCTGAGCCTGTGGGGGTGGCGTGAGGACAGCGGGTGCACACGTGGCTTGGAAAGGCCTCGGAGCTGCAGCCTCATGGGTCTGTGTGGCCGTGGCGAGCCTCACCATCTATGCAATGGGGGTGGCGTGTGGCTGATGTCACAGGCAGCGTGAGGATCACAGGACGGGCACCCCGAGGTGGCAGGCAGGTGCCGGTCCCCTCTTGTCTCAGTCCTGCACGGGAAAGCTCCGGTCCAGGGTCCCCCCAGCCCCGCCTGCCTCCCCGGCCTGCTTTTGGGGACTGCCCACATCCCACAAGGCCTCCCCTGCCTTTAGCAGTGTCTGGGAACCTGCTGGGTGCAGGCTCCCCCCGTGGGCTGCTGGAAGAGAGGAGCAAACAGGACGAGGTAGTGGCCCCCAGCGAGGGCAGTGTCTGGGCGCAGGGCAGGGTGGCGCTGCAGGGCGGCTCCTCACAGCGCCTCAGCCAGGGCAGGCCCTCTGCGTGGCACGGCCTTGGGGACTGCAGAGGCACCAGGATGAGGTCCTGGCCAGCGCTGGGCTGGGTGCTGGAGGGTCCACTGTGTTTAAACCATCTCGTGTGTTGGGTCCGCTTGGTGTACCTCCTTCGCCTCCATGTTATTGTCCTATGCTGCCGTCACAGATTGCCACAGACTGGGGGGCCGAGCTGCGGGCAGGGCCGAGCTGCGGGCAGGGCCGAGCTGTGGGCAGGGCTGTGCGGCCTCCAGAAGGCAGGATCTGTCTTGCCCTCCCAGCTCCCCAGGGTACCAGGCGTCCATGGCCACATGGCTGTGCCCTCTGCCTCTGTCACACGCAGCTGCCCCTCTTCCGTCTGCGTGGAGTCTCCCTCCGTGCATCTTTTTCCCATTGTTTTGAGACAAGGTCCCCCTCTGTTGCCCAGGCTGGAGTGCAGCGGCACGATCACAGCTCAGCATCCTCTATCTCCTGAGGTCAAGCCATTCTCCTACCTCAGCCTCTGGAGTAGCTGGGCTTATAAGTGCCCACCACCATGCCCAGCTAATTTTTGTATTTTTTTTTTTTTTTTAGTAGAGACGAGACTTCGTCATGATGGCCAGGCTGGTCTCAAACTCCTGACCTCAGGTAGTCCGCCCACCTCGGCCTCTCAAAGTGCTGGGGTTTACAGGCGTGGGCCACCGTGCTCGGCTGCTTCTCTGACACTTCTGATTGCATCCAGGGTCCACCTGGGTGACCGAGGCCACCCTCCACCTCAGGGCCCCTAATTTACATCTGTAAAGCCTCTTTCACCAGGAAAGTGATGGACTCATGGGCTCCAGGGATCAGAACCTGGTGCCTTTGGGATCTGTCGCTTACCCACCACACCTATCCTGCCTGATTAACAGATAGACCCAGTGTGTGTGTTAATGCCATTTCTTCCCAAATGTGAATTCATTGCTGATGTGTAGAGATATAAAGCTGTGCACTGGCACCTTCTGTTGGAATTGCAGAAGGTCTGGCATCTTTGGACCCGAGTCCCCAGTGGTGGTAACCCATGAGTCTAAGCCGTAGTCCCCACCACTCCCCGCTGCCCCAGACACACACGCCAAGTGACCATCTGCTCAGCCTCGAACTTCCCTGGTGGTTTTCCTCAGGGTGTGTTGAGAGGAGGTGCCTGGGAAGGGGGCATAGGTCCCCTCGCAGCCCAGAGCACCCCCAGCTGCCCATCCACTCACAAACGGAGTCAGCCCCCGTGGAAATCGCGTTCCTCACCACGCTCCCAGATGGCTGTCTCCTCCCGGAGATCCTCTTCCAAATTATCTCCTGTAATTAGAAAAGTGCGCTCTCTCGGGTCATGGGAAAGGAACTTCAAATGGTGATTCCATAAAAGCAGAATGACCACGGGCACTCGGCAGCCGCGCGAGCAAATGAGCCATCTTTTCGAATTACCGAGGCGATGATGAATGGGGCAGGGAGGGAGCCTTGTGTTCAGCCCAGAATCTCAAAAGGAAGCTGCTTTTCCTTTCGAAAGTCAAATCGCTGCCTCCAAAACCAAGCAGTGTCGGCGGCTCTGAGCAGGAGCGAAGGTGTGGAGAACGTCCCCGGGAAAGTGGGTGCCCTGTGGCACTGTCAGTGCCTGGGTCGGGGGGACAGCGCAGGCCTGGATTCTCACCTGCACCCTCCCAGCCACTATGTCCGACCTGACTTTCCCTTAAGAACTTGCTGCCCACAGCCTGGACCCCTGCTCTGCCCACTCACCTGCACCTCAGCCCCCAGATCCCCCGACAGCCACCCCCAACAGGCCTCTGCTTGGCTCCCGGACGCCCCTGAGGGGGTTGCCCCTGGCCGGGACCCTGGCGCAGGGCCGACTCCTTGCCATCTGGGACAGCAGTTCCCGCTGCTCTGCACTTCAGAGTCACCTGGTTTGGACGTTCTGGCGCCCTGGCCACGCGCCGGCCACGCCCCGGCCGTTACACCGACTCAGTGGGGAGGCCCATCAGACTCCACAGGTGGTTCCTGTGCAAATGAGCTCCATCTGTTGACCTGAGGCAGCTGCTGCAATGCTGCCTGAGTAAGGGTGCTCTGGAGGCCTGGTTAGAACAAGTGTGGCCCCCCCAGGGGTTCTGGCTTAGTGGGTTTGGGGAGGGGTTCAGGCACATGTGGTTCCCACAGGCTCCCAGGTGAGGTGCATGCTGCTGTCCTCAGCGTGGGTCCCGCTGTGAGCCCCCCTTCATGAGGGTGATCCCCCATCCTGAGGGTGACCCCCTGTCCTGAGGGTGGTCCCTGCTGTGAGCTCCCTGGTCCCGAGGGTGGCCCCGCTGGCCCAGGTGCTGCTGGGAGAGCCACTGTCCTAAAAGCTGAGCCACCAGCCCTGACTCAGCTCCTTTGGACCCAAGCCCCACCCAGGACCCCCTGGTCCCCACACCCAATGCTGGGAGGAGCCAGGAGGAGAAGCCAGGAGGAGAAGCCCCAGGCCTGGCTCTCACACCTGCACTGGGGTCACACTCTCTACCCGAGGGCCTCACTGGCTCCCCTCTCAGGGCCCACTGAGCCCAAACATCCCCCAAATTGAGTTCCAGGAGGCCCCCCAGGCAAGGCCATGCCCAAGCAAGGATGTACCCAGGCAAGGCTGCACTCAGGTGAGGGTGTGCCTGGGTGAGGGTGTGCCCAGGTAAGGGTGTGCTTTGGTGAGGGTGTGCCTGGGTGAGGGTGTGCCCAGGTGAGGGTGTGTCTGGGTGAGGGTGTGCCCAGGTAAGGGTGTGCTTGGGTGAGGGTGTGCCTGAGTGAGGGTGTGCCTGAATGAGGGTGTGCTCAGGCAAGGGTGTCCCTAGGCAAGGGTGTGTCCAGGCTAGGGTGTGCCCAGGTGAGGGTGTGCCTGGGTAAGGGTGTGCTTGGGTGAAGGCGTGCCCGGGTGAGATGTGCCCAGGTGAGGGTGTGCCCAGGTGAGGTGTGCCTGGGTGAGGGTGTGCCTAGTTAAGGGTGTTCTTGGGTGAGGGTGTGCCCGGGTGAGCTGTGCCTGGGTGAGGGTGTACCCAGTTAATGGCATGCTTGGGTGAGGGTATGCCCGGGTGAGGGTGTGCCCAGCTGAGGTGTGCCCAGGTGAGGGTGTGCTCGGGTGAGGGTGTGCCCAGTTAAGGGTGTGCCCGGGTGAGGCTGTGCTTGGGTGAGGGTGTGCCTGGGTTAGGGTGTGGCCAGTTAAGGGTGTGCCCAGTTAAGGGTGTGCCCGAGTAAGGACGTGCTCAGGTGAGGGTGTGCCTGGGTGAGGGTGTGCCCAGTTAAGGGTGTGCCTGGGTAAGGTGTGCCCAGTTAAAGGTGTGCCTGGGTACGGGTGTGCTCAGGTGAGGGTGTGCCCGGGTGAGGTGTGCTCAGCTGAGGTGTGCCCTGGCAAGCCTGCCCAGGCAAGGGTGCTGCTTCTTGCCCCTCCTCTGCTTCCGTTTCTGGTGGTGTATTCTGGGCAGCTGCCTCTCGTGTTAGATGAGGACACCCTGTGAGCCTGTGCTGGTGCTCAGGATCCCTGAGGGGGGCCTCTCTCCTGGAGATGAAGGCACTTGGGGTGCTTGCCCAGCCTCGGCCCGTCACTGCACCCCGGGGTGGAGGGTCTGATGGGGACCAGCGGGTAAAGGCAGGCCACAGGGGTGACAGCCACAGTGTGCATGGGGACGGCCAGTCCTGAGACACACAGAGAGGCACTCCTGAGCGAGAAAGAGAGAAACGAAGACAGAGCAGAGGGTGGGAAACCAAGTCTTCCATGTGCACGCCATCCCACCTCCAGCAGGGATCGGAACGCCAGACCCACACAGGCCCCTGGGTTCCCCCCTCATCCCTGCAGACGCTCAATGGAGTGGTTTATCTGCAGGGAAAGCCTGACCGTGGTGCCCTCCCTCCTCTCTCCTGCTCAGCTCAAAGCTCCTCCGAATTCCCTCTTCCTGCAGGATCAAAGCAAGATCCCGGCCGACACAGAAAGCTCTCACCCCGTCCTGTCCCGTGGCCCCAGAAAGCTCTCACCCTGTCCTGTCCTGTGGCCCCAGAAAGCTCTCACCCTGTCCTGTCCCGTGGCCCCAGAAAGCTCTCACCCTGTCCCGTAGCCCCAGAAAGCTCTCACCCTGTCCCATCGTCCCCATTCTGTCCCCACAGTCCTGACTTGCACCCACAGCCCTCACAGGACACCTTCCTGCCCAACCCCTGGCCTTTATCTTCCCTCCAGTTCCTCTTTCTGGGGACCCTGCTCCCTTCTGCTGACCTGCGTGACCACTGACCTGCCCTCTTCTGGGGACCCACGTGGAAGCGGCTGCCCTGGGCTGGCCCTCACCCGGCTGGCACCCGCTCACCTGTGTGCATGACGGCCATGAGCTCTGGGACAGGTGGGCAGGCGGGTGCTGCATTCACCGGGGCCTTGGGCCTGCCCCGCTCAGACTGCTCTTGGAATTTAGCAGATGCTCCGTGAGGTCTGAGAATGAATGGATGAGTAGATGGCGCAGCTACAAATTGACATTTCATGTTTGCAGCCATCAAAAGTTATGTTTATGAAGAACTTTTAGTGACGTGGGAAGATACTCAAGACGTAGTGATAAAAACAGATGCAGGCGACAGGCACCAGATACAGGGATGGAGCTGTGCCGAGGCATCACACGTGATCTTACCAAATAACATGGAGCACGGAAAGGCTGATAGCAGTGTTCCCTGCAGCATGAGCCCCAGGTGATCCTCTGCTTGCGTGCGTGTGTGCGTGCGTGCGTGTAGAATTTTTTACCAGAAGCATTTATGACTTTTCCAGTCAGAAGTGATGCACTTTCTCATTAAAGTCGTGGAAGCTATATTGCTGGCAGTGAAACAAAACTAATCTAAACCTTCTGGAAAATGGCTTGGCACCAAGATCCATGAAATTCTCTACCTTTGATGCAGTGGCTCAATTTCTGAAATAAGTAACACTCCTAAATATGTAATAATAAATAAGTGATGAAGGCGTGGGCCTCCAGAGCTGTCAGGCAGGCGTTCTGTGGACTACCGCCTGGTGGATGTTACCTGGTGGCTGAAAGGTCAGTGCTATGGCTGCAGTGGGATTCCAGCTGTGACGGCACAGAAGGCGTCTGTGGCCGTAACTTTAGGTGGAGGAAAGAAGCAGAATGCAGACCCCTCCCTCTGGAAGGCGGTGCACGAGCGTTCCGTGACCCTCTGGAGCCACATCCAAATCACCTTCCCCATCCAAGCCCACACGGGGCTGGGGGGTGAGGAGGCTGCATCTGCCAGGGAGAGGTTGGCCTCAGTCTCCTGCCAGCGAGTGGGCCCCAGGTCCCTCCTCCCAGGCCTGCTTCAACCTGGATGCGTCCACACGGCTGTGCTCCTTGTCCTTGGCCACCAGGAGGTCCTCGTGGGGTGCTGGCGGTGAATGTTTGCATGGCCATTCCTGCCTCCAGCTGGAATTGGAAGGGGTAGGGGCCAGCAATGGAGTAGCCCCATGGACAGAGGAGACCCACTGCATGCCCTGGAGGGGAGGTGTCCAGCTGGTACCTTGGTCTGATCCAGAAACCCCTGTGTGGTCCTCGCATGGGCAGCCCCCGTGTGCTCGACGCAGCAGCACTTCTGTCTGCAAAACAGGGCGCAGAGTGGAAGCGCAGCCCGCGGTCCCCAAGGCCTGAGGGGTTATCATGTGAGTCGGTGATCATGGGAGTGAGCTGGTCATCTCGGGAGTGAGTTGGTTATTGTGGGAGTGTGTTGGTTATCTCAGGAGTGGCTTCGTTATTTCAGGAGTGAGTTGGACATCTCTGGGGTGAGTTGGTCATTGTGGGAGTGAGTTGGTCATCATAGAAGTGGGCTGCTGGTAGAAGGAAGACTTCTGCGCCCCCCCCCCGCCGGCCCCTAATGCGTGCATGCTCTCGCCATCCACATGGGATGACACAGCACAGAGGCCCAGGTCAGATCCATCCTCTTCATCTTGGACTTCTCAGCCTCCAGAGGTGAGAAGCAAATGTCTCTTCTTTGTGAATGGCTGCATCTTAGGGACCGTGCTGAAAGCTGCGCAGCGTCTGTGGCCTCCAAGAACAGCAGGATGTTGACCTTGGTTTGTTTTTCACAAATGTTGGGGGACAGACCTTTCAAAGGCTGAGCTAATGTTCTCAAAATCGCGTCTTACTCGAGGATGAGATGACAGGCTTGCAGTGTTGATTCTGCCTGGAGGAGGAACCTGGGATTTCAAAGAAAACTGGGGATTGAGATCATGCGGCCCAGGAAGACACCAGCCGGCCAGGAGATGTGGGGAAGAGCCCGCAGGGGGCCCTCGGGGATGGGGCGGTGCCCGGCGTCTCCTGCTCTGGAATCCCAGACAGACCTGTGTCCGCTGGTCCGAGTGGTCTGGACGGTCATTTCCTGGGCTCTCCCTCTTCCGAGGCTGGGACTCCTCCCTCCGGAGGATCCAGGGGAGGATCCTTCCTGCCTCTTCCAGCTCCTGGTGACCTGGCGACCCTGGCTGCTGGCCACGTCGTCCCCGTCCCTGCCTCCATCTTCATGTGTGTGTGTCTCCTCTTCTTAGAAAGACATAGTCATGTCCGGCTCAGGCCCGCCCACCTGGCGCCAGTACCACCTCCTCCCGCCTTGATGACCTCACAAACACCCTGTTCCCAGATAAGAGCCTATCCCAGGTCCCCAGACTAGGGCTTGGCCTGTTTTTCTGGAGGACAGAATTCAACCCACAACAGTCTGCACAGCCTCGGCTCCCCCAGCCCCCGCCCAGCCCTGGGCCTCCCCTTCCCCACCCCCACCCGCCTGGCCCTGGGCCTCTCCTTCGGGTGCCCATCCGAAGGCCCTGCTGGCTTCCCAGGCTGGCGGCCCCATCTCCAGCCCCTGGGCTATGGCAGTGCCGGCCACTCCCCGTGACCCCCAGTGCAGCTACCGGGGGCAGCGACGGCTCCAGCCCACAGTGGTTTACAGAGATTCAGTCCTGAGCCTGCAGCCGCAGACCAGGCGTCTCCACACCTTGACCAGCTTCTTTCCTCATTTGTCCTTGTTTCCTGGTGGGATCAAGCCACCTGCCTTTTGGAAGGAATTATTTGTGAAGGAGGGTATGAGGCCACGCCAGAGATAAGAGACAGGGAAGATGAGAGTTCCGGAAACCCTGCCACGAGGCGCCCACGGCGGCCTCCTCACAGGCAAAATCCGATCCGTGGGACTGTCACTTTCTGAGCTATTAACAGATCCCTTCCGCTCCAGAGAACGTGGCAGGGAAAGCCAGGCAGCTCTGACTGTACCCGCCCTCCCAGAGGCCGCCCCTGCCTGCTCCGGCCCCACCCTCCCAGCTGGAAGTTCTGGCCCAGCCTCTGCCTTGACCTTGGCACTGCATGGACGCTGCCACCCTGAGCAGGACGCCTGAAGCCTCTGAGACCCGGCTGCAAGCCCAGAGCCTGAGCGGGTCCCCAGCCTGGCAGCCTCGGCGTCACCCGGAGCTCATCGGAGCTCGAGTCTCCTGCCTGACGTGCACCTGTGGATCAGACGCTCCTGGAGGGCCTGCTGGGCTGTTTTAGCAAGGACCCGGAGGGATGCGGCCGCGTTTGAGAAGCACCGTTTGCCAGAGGAGCCTCCACCGTCAGGGACCTCATGGGACCTCAGGGGTGCAGGCTGGGCCGAGGGAAGGCGGCTCCCGTCTGCTGACTGTGGTCAGAGTCATTCATTCATTCGACCCACCTGCTCCAGGGACCACTTTGAGGGGAGGTCAACGGCGAAGACCTGGTGCCCCAGAAGGGCCTGGGTCCCCCAGCCCCACCAATGCATCCACAGTGATCACCAGAATATCACAGTACCGTCAGCGCACATCATTCACAGATTCTGTGTTTGCAAATTTCCCTACTCCCTAAAATTCATCTGTAATCCACAAATCGACACTCCTGTCTTTCATGGTCATTCACAGATGGGCACAGAGGGGCAAGATTGTTGGTCAAGCAGGGCGAGGCTCCACTTCTCCACCTGGCTCCAACTGTACACAGCATCCCCCACCTTCTCCATCCGGCTCCAACTGTGCATGGGGGGTCCCCCACCTTCTCCATCCAGCTCCGACTGTACACAGGGTCCCCCACCTTCTCCTTCCAGCTCCGACTGTACATGGGGTCCCCCGCCTTCTCCTTCCAGCTCCGACTGTACATGGGGTCCCCCGCCTTCTCCTTCCAGCTCTGACTGTACACGGGGTCCCCTGCTTTCTCTTTCCAGCTCCGACTGTACATGGGGTCCCCTGCCTTCTCCATCCAGCTCTGTGCACGGGGTCCCCCGCCCTCTCCATCCAGCTCTGACTGTACACGGGGTCCCCTGCCCTCTCCTTCTGGCTCCGACTGTACACAGGGTCCCCTGCCTTCTCCATCCAGCTCCGACTGTATGGGGGGTCCCCCGCCTTCTCCATCCAGCTCTGACTGTACACAGGGTCCCACGCCCTCTCCATCCAGCTCCGACTGTACGCGGGGTCCCCCGCCTTCTCCATCCAGCTCCGACTGTACACGGGGTCCCCCGCCTTCTCCATCCAGCTCTGACTGTACACGGGGTCCCCTGCCCTCTCCTTCTGGCTCCAACTGTACACAGGGTCCCTGCCATCTCCATCCAGCTCCGACTGTATGGGGGGTCCCCCGCCTTCTCCATCCAGCTCTGACTGTACACGGGGTCCCCCGCCCTCTCCTTCTGGCCCCGACTGTACACAGGGTCCCCCGCCTTCTTCATCCAGCTCTGACTGTACACGGGGTCCCCCGCCTTCTCCATCCAGCTCCGACTGTACACGGGGTCCCCCGCCCTCTCCTTCTGGCCCCAACTGTACACGGGGTCCCCCGCCCTCTCCTTCTGGCCCCGACTGTACACAGGGTCCCCTGCCTTCTTCATCCAGCTCCGACTGTACACGGGGTCCCCCGCCCTCTCCTGGCCCTGACTGTACACGGGGTCCCCTGCCTTCTCCTGGCCCCAACTGTACATGGGGTCCCTACTGCTGCTTACATGGCACATTGTCTACGTTCTGTGCTTTGGCGATTTTGCTGTTTAGAACACCCCAAGCACCGGCGGAGGAGCTGTCAGTGCCCTGGGCACAACTGGCTGAGACGCGCCTCACAGGAAACGCATGTGTGGGAGGACCTTCACTCGGTGTGGGTCACGGTGCTGTTGGCCCTAAGATCAGAATCGTCAATAGATATTAAATAAGGCATCTTTATGCAGAAACACATGGAAAACCAAGTTACTTACTGAGGGAAAAACATGGCCAGAGGCTCCCGGAGCCAGCCCGAGCTCCCCCTGGAGCAAGCGTCCAGCATCCACCATTTGGCCTCCACAAGGCCTCTGGAACCAAAACCATTGCAAATAACAAGAACCGACGGTATTTCCCAAGAACCATCAAGTGAGTGCTGCCCGGAGGCCCCTCCCCTGCAGCCCCCCAGCTGCCAGAGCACCCCCATTAGTCCCCCGCATACTCACAAGATGCCAGCATCAAAGGTTGAGGCCTGGATGGCTCAGCCCCACTGTGGGGTGAGGGCTCAATGCCCCCAATTGTGGCGGCCCTGGCCCTGCCACTCCCACCCCAGTGAACACAGCTGAAACCCCAAGTACTCCTTAAAGTGCGCAGAATTCCTAGGGACATGCGTTCTGGACTCTCCCTCTGCCTGTGCCCTCCAGGACTCTCCTCCTGGTGGGAAAACCTCTCTTTCCAGCATCTTCCATGAACGCACTGCACATGCGAGGCGGCGTCCTCCGCAGAGCACCCACAAGTGTTCCGTGGATTCCTCCCAGCGACGGTGGTCTGGGCTTCCCGTCTGGTCGACTCCACTCCCTCCCCACCCTCTTCCCCTCCCTTTTCTCTGAAATCGCACCGCCTCCCTCGGAGCAAGCAGTCCCTCCTTCGCTGTCCCGCCCTGCTGGATGCTGCAGCTCTGGCCCAGGAGGCAGTGGGGCCTGGTGTCCAACTTCCTTCAAATGTGAGGCTCCTCCCGTGTTCTGTACTGCGTTGTAGGGTGAATGCCGGGGCCCGGGGGCCGGCCCAGCCAGGACCAGGATGGCGCTGCCCGGGCTCCACTCCATGCCACGTGGAGACCAGGACCTCACAGAGCAGGGCCCGTGTGGGAGTCAGACTCAGGTCTCGCCTAGCGCAGACCACGAGGCCTTGGCTGGGCAGGTCGGCGGCTCAGGGTCTCTGTCTCTTTGTTGTGGGGGTGGAGAGGGAGGTCCCACCTCTCCCGTGGGACGGGGGGAGGCAGTGCCCTGGAATCCACTTGGATCTGTTCACCCACCTCAGTGGCTCGCCAGCTATACAGCATGAATGCACTGTAAACACGTGAGGCGCCAGGGTAGACGGTGGGAAGGCGGGACACAATCCCCGTCTCTTGCTCGTTGAGGGGAAGCAGAGCGTGGCGGAGGCGCAATTTTAGATGGTGATGAGTTCTGAGCTCTGGGAGGAAAGGGAAGCAGGGACTGAGCTGCTGTCACCTGGCGCGGCTTCAGGTCAGAACCCGGGAGGCCTCCAAGGGAGCAATGCGGAGCCGAGGCCTGAGCGAGGGGAGATTCGGGGAGGGGATGCAGCAGGAGCCGAGGCCCCGGACAGGAAGCAGGAGCGTGGCTGGCATACCACGAGCCACAGGGGCACCCAAGAGGGCTTCAGGGGCTGGAGAGACGTAGCTGAGCCAGAACCACAAATGCAGCGGGATTCAGGCCCACAGCTCCCAACAGGGGTGCTGCTCTGGAACCCTCTACACACTCACGCTAGCTGCTGAGTGGATGACTGCAGATGTGGGGACGGGGAAGCCAGGAGGGGACGGGGAAGCAAGGAGGAAGGGAATATGTGCGTCTGGTCTCTGGGGGTGCCAGCGCGGGTGTGGACATTGGTGCTGTGGAGGTGGATGCTGTGGACATGGGCGCTGTGGATGTGGATGCCGTGGACTGGGTGCTGTGGATGTGGATGCTGTGGACTGGGTGCTGTGGACATGGGTGGTGTGGCTGTTTCTGCCTCTGCTTCCTCCTCCTGCACCACCAGTGTGGCTGGGCAGAGGATAGCACAGAGAACAGCCTGTGGGGTGGCGATGGTGCCAGAGCATGGAGCACAGCACCCCAGGACACTGCGTGATGGGACAGCCTTGCTTAGGCCCACGGTGCCTCAGAGGTGGGGCCGCCTCTCACTGAGAGTCTGTGGCTTGGTCAGGCCTCTCTGCAGGGCGAGGCCTGTCCTGGGCCCAGGCTGGGCCACAGTGAAGGGGGCTCTGCGTGTGGTGCGGGCAGATGGGGCAGGCGCCTGGCTCTGCAGGGCCCAGGCGGGGAACCAGGACATCATCCCTTGGGCCCTCTTTCCACAGGCAGCTCACAGACCAAGCCCCAAGTCAGGGAGGTGGGAAACCGGCACCCCTGATGAAGCCACTGCAGAGGGGAGTGAAGAGCCACGGCCAGGAACCCGCGTGTCCCCCTGGCAGCCTGTCTCTTCAGCTACAGGACAGTGATGGCACCGATGCCGCTGGCTGAGGAAGATCGAGTCGAGGCAGCAAAGGCTCCTTCACCCCCACTGCACGCTCAGTGCTGGGCTCAGCCCCCGTGCTCCACATCCACCATCTGCACAGTCCTTAGATGGGAACTCAACGGTGACCTGCCCGTGACCGAAGAGGACCCTCGGGCCAGGAGAGGTCAGGCAGCTTGGCGGTGCATGGCCTGTGGGCAGCTGTGTTGGACCAGGGGCTGCTCGGTTCTCTTAAGCATAGACGCAGCGGCGATGGGAGGTGTGCAGCCCCAGGGTGGAGGGAGGACGAGAATGGCAGCCTCTCACTTCAGAGACACAGTGAGTCAGAGGCGTGGCAACCCCCACTGCCTCCTCCTCAAGGAAGCTATGAGCAGCAGAACGCGGCTGGGGTGTCCCCCAACCCCCACGCGAGTGACTGGGGGCCACAGCAAGGAGCAAACAAGCCAGTGAAGGGCCAGCTCCTCCACTCCTTGTGGCCAATGAACAGATTCAGGCAAAGCTGGGGGCGTCTGCCAAGTCCCCTTAGCCATGTAACGTGACACTCACCAGTTCCAGGGATTAGGATGTGGACAGCTTTGGGGCTGCTGCCAACCACATAAAATAAAACCAATCTGGCATTTGTGCAAGGCAGGGGTGATTGGAGAACAAGAAGCATCCATCCTTTGGGATTAAAAATATGATGAGACAACCAATTCAATGGACAGGCTAATTAGCAACATGGCACAACAAAAGATCAAGCTGATGATATGAAAAACAAGAGAATGAAAATGAAGAATGAAGCGTCGGGAAGCCGGAGATAAACCAGGAAGGGAAACGTTCGTTTAACAGAGGTTACAGAAGAGAAAATGAGAATAGCAGATGGGAATAAAGTCACATAATTAACATAACAAACTTCCTAGAGCTGAACATCGGCACAAGTGTGGATTGCCAAGCGTGACCGTGAGTCATTTCAAGATATGCCCTGACCAAACTGAGGATGCTAATGACAAAAAAAAAAAAAAAAATCGGTTTCCAGAGAGAGGCAGAAATAAAATGCCAATCTGCAGAAGAAAAAGGGTCCCGCTGACCTCAGAACGCTCGCTGGCCGCAGTGGGCGCTGCATGAGGGGTAGAAAGCCGTCAAGCCTGGAATTCTATACCCAGAACAATTATCAATCAAGCATGAAGGGCAATGAAAGGCACTTTCAGACATTTTAGGGCTCAGAAGTTTACTTTCCACACAACCCTTCTTCAGTTTTCTTTAGGAATATACTTCAGTGGGATGAAGAGGAAGTTCAGGACCTGAGCAGCTGTGGGATCCACAGGACGATGGAGCCCACCCAGGCTTACAGAGACGAGGGCCCAGGGGTGGCCACTGGGCAAGCAACTGATGCAAAGGAACCTGGGAGTGAGAAGGCCATAAGGTGAGGGTGCTGAGGGCCAGCCCTGCAGTCGGGAACGTCTCCAGGATGTGTTTCCCAGTCACATCGTCAGGAGGCCCGAGCTCACATGGCAGCAGAGCCCGGCCGTCAGAGCAGCTGCTCCATGCCATGTTGCCTGGGTTCAAACACGGTTCTGGTGGTGACAAACCTTGTGACCTTGAGCGTGTGACCTGGCCTCTCTGAGCCTCAGTTTCCTCATCTGCAAAATGGAGTGAAATACAGAACCTACATCCCTGGGGTGTTGTGGGGAATGACAGGTTAATACATGTAAAGGGCGCGTGCTTGGTAGATATTATTATTGTTATTAATTATCTTTGTGTCTGCTCTGAAAAGTCATATGAAAAATCAAGATCCAAACCTAAAACAAGTCAAAATAAGTCTGGGAAATTAATAGAGTGTCAGAAAAGTCAACTATATTATCTTGACCTTTAAAAGTTCTTCGTTAAGCAGCGCAGGCCTCGCGGGTGATAGAATTATATTTTGATCCTATTGGTCCAGGCTGTGCTGGCGCCATGGTGAATAATCGCTGTGTAATCCTGATGTGGTCATGTCAATTCACTTTTTTTTTTCTTTTTTTTGAGATGGAGCTTCGCTCTCTCTGTCGCCCAGGCTGGAGAGCAGTGGTGCAATCCCTGCTCACGGCAACCTCCGCCTCCTGGGTCCAAGTGGCTCTCCTGTGTCAGCCTCCCGAGTAGCTGGGATTACAGGTGTGGGCCACCACACCCGGCTAATTTTTATATTTTTAGCAGAGATGACATTTCGCCATGTTGGTCAGGCTGGTCTCCAACTCCGGACCTCAAGTGATCCGCCCGCCTCAACCTCCCCAAGTGCTGGGATGACAGTTGTGAGCCCCTCGCCCAGCCGCTTCTCATTCTAGAACTACCCTGAAGTCGAGTCCTGTGGACTGCTCACTCACAGTGATAGAGCGAGCGCAGGTGTCGCATTCACCTTTGAGGACATAAAAGCAGCGGCACAGCTGAGCGGCCGGCCCCCGGCAGGGCAGGGCAGGGCACCGATATCTCCTCTGAAAAGGTAAGGAATCAAGAGATGCTGGCTAGAGTTGAAGCTTCCAGAAATAGAGGCTTAAGTGTTCCTTTTGAAGCCACCAAGGTAACCACAGAATCACTAAAAATATAGCTAAGAAAAATCGAGGGAAGGAGGAGGGGCAGGCGAAGAAGCTGAAAATGGGCTCAGCTTCTCGTTTTTCCTGCCAAGAAGTAAGGGGCGTGGTTCCAGGCTGATGAGGCCGGGCCGGATCTGCAAGCTTGCAGGTGCCGTGAAGAGAACTCAAACCAGAAAGACGGATCTCCTCTGGAGTGTGGAGCTCACAGGGAGAGAGTGCAGATGTCGGCTCTCCATTTTATGATTTTTCTGGATTGTTTGAATTTTTCAATGTGTGCATATTTTACTTTTACAAGTGAAAAAGTAAAGTCCCAATGCCAGGCATCGGGCACCCATCACAAACTGTGATCAGGCACCAAAACCACGCTCAGACATCCGACCCGCGCCCACACACCTGACCCGCACCCAGACATCCGACCCACGCCCAGACACCCAAACCACGCCCAGACACCCGACCCCTGAGCTCAGACACCTGACCCGCACCCAGACACCTGACCTGCACCCAGACACCCGTCCCACACCCAGACATCTGACCCACACCCAGACACCCAAACCACGCCCAGACACCCAACCCCTGAGCTCAGACACCTGACCTGCGCCCAGACACCCGACCCTCGCACTCAGACACCTGAACCGCGCCCAACCCCCGCCCAGACACCCGACCTGTGCCCAACCCCCACCCAGACACCCGACCCACGCCCAGACACCCGAACTGCGCTCAAACACCTGACCCTTGCCCAGATACCCGACCCTCGTGCTCAGACACCCAAACCGTGCCCAGACACCTGACCTGCGCCCAACCCCCACCCAGACACCCGACCCGTGCCCAGACAGCCGACCTGTGCTCAGACAGCTAACCCGCCCTCAGCCACCCGAACCGCACCTGAACCATGTTCAGACACCTGACCCGCCCTTGGCCACCTGAGCTGCCCTCAGACGCCCAAGGTGTGAGCCCCGCAGATGCTGGGACACCTCTCTCTTGAGTTAGAGGGTGCTGCGCCTGCTTCTGGGAGACGTCCACTCCAGACTTTCCAGAGCGAACGATGCAAGTACAATATCGATATTTACCATGCAGGATTACATATTCATCTCAAAGTATTAAAATAAGAAGGGGAAGTGATTTGTGTCATGTAATTTTTCAATTCTACATCCAATCTGTATCCTTCAGTCCTACATAAACACAAACACTTTGTTTACCCATTTAAAATGGAACATTCCAGAAAGTGCAGAGGTTCCGGGAGGCTTGAGCCTCGGCTGTGCTGAGCAGAGAAGCCACTCACTGCCCATGTCGGGGGCGGGGGTCACGGGCTGGGATCTTCCCAGGGCATCGCTCCCTCCCCCCATCCCTGGAGCAGGAATCTGCAGAGATCCTGCCGGTCCCCAGGAGCTGGTGCTGCGGGAGAAGGGCCTCTCCCACGCGGGCACTGAGGGACGTCAGCAGCAGATATTTCCCGAGTCTGCGTTTCCACTGGCCTTCCTCCGAGGGCCAGAGAACTCTCTACGCAAGCTGACGAAAGGCCGCCCAGCCACAGGGGCGCATGCCACCTCTTTCTGGCTTAAAACTGCTGCCCTGGCACCTGCCCCGACATCCAAGCTACCCCAGAGACTCCCAGCTCAGAGAGCACCAAGGGTGCTGTCTTTGCGGGGAGACACCCCTGTCACCCCCGTCCCTCTGGGAGCAGCATGCCCAGACCACATCCACTTGCCTGGCACAGCTGATCACCTAGAAGTTTCCCTGGCCTGCCCCCTACCCGGGCACCCACTCCCCACACCCTGACCAAGCTGTGGAGCTTCCCAAGCAGCCCAGACGTTCCACCGGCTCCTTTCCAGCCAACTCCGCCCCACCCCGGGGTCTGCGTCCCTCCCCGTGGCCGTGGGGTAGACTGCGATTCCATCTGTTCTTGACCCTCACGATGGCGGCCAGGAGGGGCGAGGTCTCCCGTGTTGATTCTTCGGCTCAGCGCCACGCGTGTGAGCCGCACCTCAGCCGCTGCCTGTGTGGACGGCCCGGTTCTTCTTACCCCAGAGGGCACCGCGTGTGTGGATGTGTGTGATGCTCACGTTACGCCGGCGGACGGCACCAAGGGCTGGTGGGGTGGTGGCAATGGCGCGGCGTTTAAAACACCTGGTCTTCTTAGACTCGTGGCAGTTTCTGAGTTGATGTTTTGACATTCGTGGGCATGACTGTCAGAGCAGCTTTGAGTTTATAGAGACTTAGTGCAGTTCCTGCCTCCGCCGCCCCCACCGCAGGCGCAGTGCCCAGGCGTGAACGTGCGTGCATGTGCTGTGTCACCGTTGAAGGGCCGATCCTCCCAGATGCAGGCTGCTCACTGAGGTCTGTGGCCCCAGGGGGCTCACTCGGTGTCACACCTGCTGTGGGTTTGGACAATTGCATAAGAACAGGTATTGGCGATTGCAGTGGCTCATTCCTGTCATCCCAGCACCTTGGGAGGCTGAGGTGGGTGGATCACCTGAGGTCAGGAGTTCAAGACCAGCCCGGTCAACATGGTGAAATCCTGTCTCCACAAAAAATACAAAAATTTGCCCGTTGTGGTGCACCCAGCTACTCAGGAGGCTGAGGTGGGAGGATCGCTTGAGCCTGGGAGGTTGAGGCCACAGTGAGCTGAGATCATGCCACTGCACTGCAGCCTGGGTGACAGAGCGAGACCCTGAATCAACAAATACATAATAATAACAAATACTCACCGTGCAGCGTCACGCGGAGTCCACTGCCCTTGACTGCTATGCGACACCCGCTCCCCGTCCCTCCTCCGCCCCGGCACCGCCTCTCACTGTGCGCGGGGTCTCACGCTCTCTGGAATGCCCCCGAGCTGGAGCCTGCCATCTGCAGGGAGTTTGCTGGGCTCGCCCTGGGGGGTGCGGCCGTCAGGGAGGGCAGGAGGGGCGTCTCCTGGGTGCGGCCGCTGTGTGTCCTGGGCCTGCCTGACTTCCCTCTCCTCATTTCCCCCAGGCCTCGCCAAGCCCATTGGCCTGGTGGAGGGGCCAGGGGGCCTGGGCCAGGGCGGCTTGGCGGCCACCCTGCGTGACGACGGCCAGGAGGCAGAAGGCAAGTATGAGGAGTACGGGTACAACGCCCAGCTCAGCGACCGCATCTCCCTGGACCGGAGCATCCCCGACTACCGGCCCAGAAAGTGAGTGCCCCCCGTGCCGGCTGGGACCGCCCCAGCGAGCTGTGGGCTCCTGGAAGAAACGCACAGAGGCCTGCTGTCGGGAAGCAGGGCGGGCGGGAGCCCCAGGCCTGTGGCACCCTCCTACCTCCCCTGCCTTCCCTCTCTCTCCTCCTCTGTCTCTCCCTGTCTCTCTCTGTCTTTCCCTCGCTCCTCTCCTTTGGGTCTCTGTCTCTCCCTCTTTCCTTCTCTGAGTCTCTCTGGGTCTCTCCCACTTCCTGCACTCTTGGCTACAGGTGACCGTCTCAGGTCCCTGGCCCCAGGCTCGGGCCCCCATGCCGTGGCTGCCTCTGTGTCTCACGCAGCTCAGGCCCCCGGTGTCAGGCCCTGCCAGCCCTGGTCCCGCCCGCTGTGGCCTCAGTCACTGCTGAGCTGGGTGTCAACCGTGTCAAGCGAAGGCCTTTCTTTCCCATTTCCATCCGCGGCCTGCGCACCTCCCATTCCGTCACTCCAGGCCCAGCTTTGCCTCAGAGCCACTCGGGTCAGAGCTGGTCTGTGACCCTCACACCTGTACTGATGGAGCAGCCACGACAAACGCTGCATAAGTGGCAGATAAAGTTCACCCTGAGCTTGGCCTCTGGGCCTGGGAGCGACTGGCAGGCTGGGCCGGCCCCTAACCCTGACCCCTCCCGCGCCTCCCTCCCAGAGCCCAGCTCACAACAGGATGCTGCCCCAGGGCCCCTGGCGGCCTCAACCCGCAGAAGCCGCAGAAGCCGGGTGCTTGCGCTCCGTGGGGTGGCGGTGGGTGGCCTGGGCCACACTTGCCTCCTCCAGGAGCTGCCCAAGGGAGGAAGGGCAGGTGGGCAGCAGCTCCCTCCGCGGCTCCTGCTGTGGTCAGCTTGCCCCGTCCGCCAGCGGGCCCTGACGCCGGAATTCTTGGGAATCCCGGAGCTCGTTTGAGATGGGGATGGGGAGGCTGGCAGGGAAGACGAGGGAGGCGGAAAGTGAGTCTGAGCCGCATTCCTCATGCCTCGGGGCACTGGTCCCCAGGGCATTCACTCACCTGCTCTGGGGTTCCCTGTGTGTGGACGGAGGGAGGTGGGACAGCCGGGCAGACCCGCAGGGTCCAGGGGTGCAGGGAGCGCCCCGGGCCGCCTGGAGGAGGGTGGGGGGCCCGGAGCTCCCTGCTCTAGCCAAGTGGGCCGCCTCACGCCTTTCCCACAGATGAGCGCTGGGAAGTGATTCTCGGTGTGATGATCCCTCAGACAGCACCGCACCTCACGTGGGTCGTGCCCAGCTCCCCAGGTTCCGATTCCTGCTGGAGGCATCTCCACGCGTCCTTTAGACAAACAGGGCTGAGGCCTGGGCACGGAGGCTTCGGCACCTCCGCCACCTCCGGAGTGCGACCACCTTATTTCATTTTCCTTCCACTTATTTTCATGGTTTCCAGGATTTCACACGTGTACTGCCAACTTTCCATTTGCAGCAATGAAACAAAGATTCCTTTTCAAATAAAAAATGCATTTAGTTTTAAAATAGGCCAATTTAAAGAAACATGCTCCATAAATAAGAACACAACGATGTTTCCATGTGGTGCCAGCTACAGACACGGGGCTGGAGTGACTTTGGTTTAGAAAGCGGCTCATGCACTCGTGTGTGTTAGCCGGGCCTGTGCACTGAGGGTGCATAGTGTGTGTGTGTGCGCGGGTGTGTGTGTGTACATGTGCCTGTGTGCATGTGTGCACGTGTACATGTGTGCATGTGCGTGGGTGCGTGTGAGTGTGTGCAGGTATGCATGTAGGTGTTCGTGTGTGTGGGTGTATGTGTGTGCATGCACGTGTGTGCATGTGCATGGGTGCATGTGTGTGCACGTGTGCATGTGCGTGCGGGTGTGGATGTATGTGTGTGCATGCGTGTGTGAATGTGCATGGGTGTGTGTGCACGTGTGCGTGTGTGCATGTGCGTGGGTGTGTGCGTGTGGGTGTGGATGTACGTGTGTGCGTGCATGTGTGTGCGTGTGCATGCACATGTGTGTGCATGCATGTGCATGGGTATGTGCGTGCACACGTGTGTGTGTGTGTGCGTGTATGTGTGGGTTTTTTTAACGCTCCTGTGTGTCCCGAATTTGGGGGTGAAATTAGTGTGCCGTTAGGGCTGCCTCACTGCTGGAGTGAGCGCCATCCTTGGCCGTGAGCCTCCAGGCAGCTGTTACGCGGCAGGAAGACCCCTGAGACCACCTCTAGAAGGATGGACAGAGCCCAGCCAGGCTGCTTTTCCCTGCTGAGGTTTCTCACAGCAGAGGACACGGTTAAAGTCACAGGGGGAAGAGACACCCAGGCAGGACCCAGGAGAGGCCGGGCATGAGCTCCCAGGCATCCCCTCCCAGGGCGTCCCGTGGGCTTGATCCTCTGGCACCAATGTGTGACAATGTGTGCCAGGCGGGGCCAGCCAGGGAGCCCTCTGAGCGTCCGCGTCCAGGTCCTCACTGAGTTGGTCTCGTGGACACGGCCGACCTCCGTCTCCACCCTCCACAGGTCAAGCTGATGCCGCGAGGCTGCAGCCCCACTGTGAATCCCGGTGCAGCACAGACCACCGGGGCGGCCGAGGCCAGGTCAGGTGAACGGGGCTGTCTATCTTCTCAGCAGCAGGTTCCAGGGCCTGGGGCGGGGAGGGGCCGGGTGCAGATGCTCAGGGTGTGGAGGAGCCGCCTGCCAAGTTAACCCTTTCCTGCTCACACGGCAAGAGTGGAAACACCACAGCCCATCTGGCAGATGAGGGGTCCCCAAGTGCCCTGCCCCTGTCCCCGACTCTCCTGCCCCCATCACTCCTCTCCTGTGACTTGAGGGGCTTCCGGCCATAAGGAAGGAGCTGCTTTCCTGGCCTGCCTGTTTCATCTCCTGGCTCTTGCTGTGAGGGAGGGAGGCTGCCTCCAGCTCTGGTTTTTGAATCCCTGCAGACCTTCGGTCCCCCGTGGAACCCTCTGACGGATCCCAGCACAGCTGTGCATGACCTCGGTCGGTCCAGTCAGCAGGCAGGGGCCCCATGTGTCCAGTCACGGGGGCCGGGTCATCTCTGAGTCGGGACTGAACCAGAGCTGCAGCTGAAGCCCCCAGTGACCCTTTCGTCCCCCCAGGTTTGTTTTCCGGAGGCCCGGGGGACTGGACCCTGGGTGCTGAGTGCAGGGTGGGTGAGGGTCTCTCAGGGCCCAGCCTCGCCTCGTGTCAATGGGTGGCTTTTCTAGCATAGATGTGGGCCTGCGTGCCTCAGGTGTGTCTTGTCATTTGCCTCCTGAGGTGCCATCCCAGGCTCCAGGTGGAAGTCCCCGCCACCCACGCTGATCCATGTCGGCCCAGGTCTAAGCCAGTCAGAGTGTGACGGTCACCCAGGCACAGGGGGTGGCTCAGGGCTGGTCAGGTGGTTTCAGCCGGTCCAGTCAGAGTGGATTCTGGAATCAGCAGGGGGCCATCGAGAAAAAAACAACCAGGCTTTTCCCACAAGGTTTAACGGCAAGGCTGGGAGATGAGGGGGCTGCAGCCACCTTCTCATCAAGAGCGGAGAGCTCGGAGTGCACAGGGCCCCCGTGAAACCCAAGAAGGGCTGGTGACTGAACCCCTGGATCCAACTGTTCCTGAAGACGACCTGCCTGGCTTTGCAATAAATTAGCACACGCTTGCATGCACACACACACACACACATGCAAGTGCGCATACATGCATGCACACATACCTATTTAATTTTTTGTGTAAGCACCTCTGAATTGGGTTTTCTGTTTTTAGAACCACAGGGGTCACAATGGATTCCCCTGCTGTGAGGTGTGGGATCCCCAGGCCTGGCCTTGCTGCAGTGGGAGCTGATTCCTCTGCTGTCGGGTGTGAACCCTCAGGCCTGGCCTTGCTGTAGTGGGAGCTGATTCCCCTGCTGTGGGGTGTGAACCCCCTAGGCCTGGCCTTGCTGCAGTGGGAGCTGATTCCTCTGCTGTGGGGTGTGGGACCCTCAGGCCTGGCCTTGCTGCATAGGGGGTTCCTGCTCTCATTTTGAGGACCCAGAGCCCTGCTGCATCCCTGCAGATGCAGGTGGCACCCCTGTAGGCAGAAGTGGCCAGTCCCAGCTGTGTTTCTTACATCACAGAAGACGACATCAGGGTGAACGTTGAAAGAGCTGGCATTTGCTCTGTCCTCACTGATAGAAACCCAGTTTACAGATACTCTGGTTTGAAGGCACATAACTCTCTGCCTCCTGAGTCAGAGAATGTGAATTTTATAGAAATATTTACACATTTATTTATATCCCATTTGTTTCTCAAAAAAATTGAGGAGGCTTTGACACCAGTGACACACACACCCCGCGCCGCACCTGCCTCTGTGCAGATGACTGAGAAGCTCTCTCGGCTCCGCGCACAGCCCGCTTCCCCCCACCCCCGCATCTGCGGAATGGATCACAGGGCATTATTCACGTGCAACAGCCCTCTCGAGGAGCAAACCACTTAGAGTGCAGACCCTGGTGGACGCGGGGTCTTATCCATTTCCCAGGGATCACTTTCCTGAAGGGAACTTGGGTGGAGCGATCCGAACCCGGCGCAGCTCAGCAAGTGTGGCTGGGAAGCGTCTCTGCGGCGCCCGCCCTCCCCTGGGGTCCCTGAAGAACCGCTGGCTGCAGACCACGCATTGCTCACTTAATTCCCGTAGCGAGGCTTAGCGGCACAGCCTGTTAGTGCCCCATTTTACACATGGGGAAACTGAGGCAGCAAAGGTTACGTCTCTTGACTGAGATCCCATGGAGAGTAGGTGGCAGGGCGGGGAGTGGCGTCTAGAGATTTGACAGAAGAGTGCAAACCCCAGTCGTTCCGAGGGACCAGGTGGGGTGCAGGCTGAAAGCAGAGGCTGGGAGGGGCTGGGGGCTGCCCTGAGGGGTCTCTTCCCCCGGATCCCGTCTCCCTGTGGGGCAGGCTCAGGAGTCTGGGGGCTCCGCTCCTTCCCGCAGCTGCCACCCGCCTGCCGGCCTCCTCTCGACTCTGGGCGGCGGGCACGACCCGCCTCCCACAGACCCTCCCTCTCCAGCCCTGCGGGAGGTCGTGGAACCCCCTTCCCCTAGCTGCTTCTGGAAGCGTCCACGCAGGCCCCGTCCGGACGGCTTGCTTCGTAGACACCGACGGGGCACCGTGATCCTCCACAGGGCGCAGCGTGCGGCCGGGTGGGGCCTGGACTGGGGGAGGGGAGAGCCAGGGAGGCACCAGCCTGCGGGTCCCCAGGCTCCACGTGTGGCAGCCGCAGCCAGCCGTCCGGCCGAGGGCTCCCGACTCTCCCAGCAACAGTGCAAGCAAAATCTCAGGCGTGACTTTCATTGGCCCACGGCCGGTCACGTGCTTGTCTGGGAGCCAATCACAGCCAGCAGCCGAGGAACAGCATCCACGGATTGGTCAAGCCTTGCTAGCGTTTCGTGGGAAATAAGTCCGCCCCTGGGGGGCTGGGGGCCGAGGGGCAGGGGCGCAGCCCCAGCGGAAACCGGGGTTACTGGGGAACAAGGCCCCGTCGGCCCCTGCCGTCCGCACGCGGCCCTCTCTAGCCCTTTGTGCTGTGGGGTCTGAGCGTCGCCACGGGAGGCTGAGTCCTACTCAGATGGGCTGGGCCGGGTGGCGGGGCCGAGGCCGCCCGGGGGTCCCCAGCATCCACACGGGACAGTGACATTTTCTGTGGTGCGTCAGGGCAGAGCTGGGGCCTTCAGAAGTGGCGCTGGGCACCGAGCTTGCAGGTCCCGGACCTCCCTGGTCTCGGCTCAGGGCCGACAGCTCCAGGCTCCCCAGGCAGCAGGAGGGGTCCCTGCCTGCCCAGCCCGGGCAGCGTGCGCGGTGGGAACGCCCCTTGGTGTTGGAAGCAGTCAGGTCTTTTGTCCCGGGGAAGACGCGCAGACAGAGGAGGGTCGCTCAAACCGGCGGCGGCCCAGCCCGGGGAGGCCAACGCAGCCTCCCTTCCTCTCGGCTTCCTCCCCACCCTGAGTCACTGGCCCGCAGGTGCTGGGGACCGTGAAGTCAGGTCTGGAATGGTTTCTCTGGCGGGGTGAGCGCCGGCTCCCGGCGAGGCTGCTGGCTCAGGCCCTCCTGGGCGGGCTGTGGGTGTGGAGAGGACACCACCAGCTTAGGGGCCTCCTGTTCCAGCCTGCTGTGCTGTCGTTAAGTCCTCAAATAACTTGTATGTTTGATGCCTAATTATTTGATTTTTGGTACGTTTTTAGACTCAGAAGTCTGGATTATTCACACCTTGAGCCATACCCAGAGAGTGTGACACGGCGTTCATACTGACGCTGCGCTCTCACTGAGGCAGGAAGCTGGATTGAACACTGTCTTGCTGGAGCCTCTCCCTGGGGAAATCCTGGATCGCTTTAATTTGCATTCCCAGCACCCAGCGGCCCTTGGGAAGCCTGGCAGCCTGGCCCGTGCCCACTGTCCCTGGGGCTTCCCCAGAGCCCGCAGGGGCTGGAGGGTGGGCCTAGAATGGGGAGGAGGAATTTAGAAAAATCAGATTGGGTGTGAGAGGGAGGGGAAGGAGGGCAGGGGAGGAGGGCGGGCCCGAGCAGCTCACCATGGTCAGAGTGCCACTGACCGTGTGGCTTATAAACAACATGCTGCATTTCTCACTGTTCTTGTGGCCAGAAGTCCAGGATCAGGGTGCTGGTGGGGCGGGGCCTGGCGCATCTCTCTGCTAGGTCATCAGCAGCTGTTCCGTCGTGTCCTCTTGGGGTGAAATGGATGAGGGAGCTCGAGATTCCCATGTATGTGGCACAAATCCCAGTCATGAGGCTCCACCCCATGACCTCATCACTCCCAAAGTCCCCACCTCCTGATAGCATCACTGGTCAGAGGGTTGCAGCTTCCACATATGACCTTGGGAGGAACACAGGTGTGCAGATGGCAGAGCTAGGGCCTCTGAGGACCGCCTTGGCCGGGACACACAGGAAGCCTGGGTGTACGTGGACCACCTTGGCCGGGGAGTGCGGGAAGCCTGGGTGTACGTGGACCGCCTGGGCCGGGGAGTGCGGGAAGCCTGGGTATCAGTGAAGCCTCACGTCAGGGCGCCCTGACTGCACATCCAGGCCTTGAATCCAGCAGAACCGGAAGCCCCTCCCTGGGCCCAGCGGCTGTGGGAACCCAAGCACACCTGCCTTTCCCCAACCTGAGCTGGATTTCTGTGACTGCCACTGCTGAATGCTGACTGAAAGGCGGGACCCGAGCTTTAGAAGCAAGAGACTCAGAGCTGTGCTGGGTGCAGGGGCTACCCAGCCTCTCAAGGGGAAGCGTTTCCCAAGCTGGAGTCCCAGCTGTGGCTCAGGCCCAGGCCACTGTCACGCCGGCTCAGCGACTTCCTCGTGGCCAGCGTCCCAGACTCAGTCGGCACACATCTGAAAAGGGCCAGATGCCGACATGGGAGGCTTCCAGGCCCCACAGTTTCCGCAGCAACTCCTCAACCCTGTGGCTGTGGCAGGAGAGCGGCCCACTCGGTCCCTGCGTGAGCGGGCGTGGCCGGAGCCAGGACCCTGCTTCCATGGAAACAGATGGTGGGCGGGATTCCGCCCCTGGGCCTCTGCGTGCTGGTTCCATGGAGTGCGTTTTTCCAGAATCTCACTTTTTCACGTGGCCCGGTGTGGCAGATCGTATTTTCCAAGGATGGATGCAAACATGTCTTCCAGTACCTGGTCCTTCCCTTGAAACCAGTGGGATTCTGCAGCCATCAAGACAGTACGTTCAGCGCGATGCTACGTGACTTCAGGGCAGCTGTGGGAAGGTGAGTTGCTTCTGGCCCAGTGCTGGCAGCAGGGCAGGGGCCGCAGGGGAGCCCCCAGCAGTCCTGGAGCCGCCAGGCTGTGAGGCGGCCCACGTGCCTCACACAGGGAGTCGATGTGGATGGGCCCTGGGGTGGCATGAAGAGAGGTGTCCGGCCAGTCCCAGCGCTCCAGCCCCAGCAGCCACGGCAGAAAGTCACGTGACGGCTGCCGCACGAAGCCACACACTGGAGGCCAGCTGCACAACGAGGACGGGGATGTGAGCGGGCAATGGCTTAGCCGGGATGTGGCAAGGTGGTGACATGCGGGTATGTGACATCAGCGGCGTCTGTGGGAGTCTTCCGTCCCCTGCAAGCCGTCACAGAAGCTGCATCTTGTCCCATGTGGGTGGAAGCGCCCGGCCACTGCAGGCCCCACCAGACATCTGTAGATGATTAGATAAGTAAACGGAAGCACACGCAGCCGGACCCACTCAAAACTTTCTGACTTGGATTCCCGAAATACTTTCACCCCTCGGAGGCCACAACCATCTGTCAGAAACTGCATTGCTGAGTGGGTTGGTTTGACAGGTCTGGTCATCGAAAATACATGTAGAATGTAGGAGTGTGTGTATGTGTGTGCCTGTGAGTGTGCATGTGTCTGCATGTGTGTGCATGCCTGTGAATGTGCATGTGTCCGCATGTGTGTATGTGTGCGTGCCTGAGTGTGCATGTGTGTGTGCCTGAGTGTGCATGTGTGTGCATGCCTGTGCATGTCTGTGTGTGCATGTGTGCATGTGTGTGTGTGTGCCTGAGTGTGCAGGTGTCCATGTGTTTGCCTGTGTGTGTACATGTGTGCATGTATGTGCCTGTGAGTGTGCATGTATCCGTGTGTGTGCCTGTGTCCGTGTATACGTGTGCATGTGTGCATGCCTGTGTGTACGTGTCTGTGTGTACATGTGTGCATGTGTGCACACCTGAGTGTGCATGTGTGTCCATGTGTGTGCCTGTGTACATGTGTGCATGTGTGTGCGCCTGTCTGTGTGTGCCTGTGTGTACATGTGTGCATGTGTGTGCACCTGACTGTGTCCATATGTGTGCCTGTCTATACATGTGTGCATGTGTGTGCGCCTGTGAGTGTGCATGTCCATGTGTGCCTGTGTGTGTCCGTGTATACGTGTACGCATTCCTGTGTGTCCACATGTACGTGTCTCTGGGCCCACACCTGTGTGCACATGCGTGTGGACATGCATGTACATGTGTGTGTTCTGGCACCAGCAGGCGACTCCATCCGCTTTCAGACCCAGCTCCTCCCCACCTTTCCCCGTTAGCTGCGTTACTGATTTCCCTTTGTCTGGGTAGATGCTCCTAATTAGGCAGTGGCTTTAATTATGGCACGAAGCACGTGACACAGATCTTGATGATTAGGAGTGGTCCGTGGGATAACGAATGGAAGACTGGCAAATCCAAATTAAACAGAATCGTAAAAACGCGTGACCTAATCTGAGAGGCCGTCCCACACCCAGCACAGTAAGGTTCCCCATTCCGTGTTTGCGGCGTCTTCACGTGTATTCACTGCCTTAGCCCGAGCAGCCCGGCTGTCAGCTCTGATAAGTGAGGATTTAGGGAAGGCCTTTGAGGAGCTGGGAGCAGGCACCTCAGCCCAGCCTGGGTTCCTGACAAAGCTTCTCAAGGCCTCTTGCATTTTGGGTCTGTGATGAGAAGGCGGGAGGCGTGGACGGTGAGGCCGGGAGAAGCCCGGCACCATCCTGGGGCCACAGGTTTCCTTCCTCACCGAGGTGTAGGAGCCGCAGCCCGTTCCCCAGCTGATGTCTTCCCGTTTCACGCGTCCCTGGCTCCGTGCAGGCCTGGGGTCTGTGCCTGGGAAGGAAACATCTCAGGGGGAGTGGGACCCTCGGGTGAGCTCAGGGGGAACAAACTCCCACTGGGTGGTCTTTGCCTTTGGAGCAGCTCTGCAGGCCCCTCCGGGCACAGCTTCAAGCCAGTCTTGTCCTTGGTTCACGGAAGTGAAACTGGAAAGCCGAGGTTCCCGCCCTGTGGCTTCCTGCTCTGACGTGGATTTGCTGGGACCCGTCGGGCAGAGCCTGCTCCGTGCGGGGCAGCCTGGACTCTAAGCTGGAAGAGCCTCTTGGGCCTGGTTCCAGCTCCCTCTTCTGCCATGCAGATGGCCAGAGAGCCCGCTGGGGAGACCTGGCGGCCTTGGGCAGGGAGGGAGGGCCCAGCAAAGTAGAGGAGGAGGACACGTGGCATCCCCGCTGAGCAGGTGTCCACACATGACGTCGCCAGGCCTCCAGGGCAACTGCCAGTGTGTGGGCCTCGTGCCAGGGACTGTGGGGGGGAGTGCCCTTCCTTGGCCAGGGCGCTGCCTGGAGAAGCAGGAGGACTTGGCCCTGCGGACCACACCCCTGCGGACCACACCCCGGGCCTGGGGGCCCCTCGATGCATGGAAGCCCCAGATGCCCAGGGACACCGCACTGCCCTGAGTGGGCTGTCAGTCAGCTCAGCCCTGGGGGGCATTTGGCCTCCAGGCAGCCGGACCCATCAGTCACCTGGAGCAGACCCCAAGGGATGGCCCCGACCCATCTCTGTGTGAGTGAGGGGCGTGGGGAGGGCCTTTCTCTGCCCGTGTTCAGGAGTCTGTCTGACGCATGGGTGTTGTGCGCAGGTCTGCGAGGCCCGAGACCATTGGCATGTGTGCGTGTGTGCATGTGTGCGTGCATGCGTGTGTCTGAGGGTCACACGTGCGCTCGTCCCTTTGCAGTTATGCATTGGCACGTGTGCATGTCTGCATGTATGTGTGCGTCTGAGGGTCACACGCATGCTCGTCCCTCTGCAATTATGCATTGGCGTGTGTGCGTGTCTGTGTGCGTGCGTCTGAGGGTCACACGTGTGCTCTTTCCTCTGCAGTTATGGCTGAGGACAGCGTGGTCCTGAGAGTGAGCGCGTCCAGCCGTGTCCTGGCCGTGTGTCTCTGTGGGAGGTGCATTTGGGTAGTAGGGACAGGGCCTACAGCTGTAGGTCTGTGGGGGTCTGTGGGGGTCTGTGGGGGTCTGTGTGGAAGCACCTGCTTGTGATCGGTGCGTGCCCTTGACCTGGTGAACGGGAGCCGTGGGTGATCCGAGCGCCTCGGCTGGGCCCCAGGGTCTGTGTGAGGTTCGTCTCTCTCCAGAGATGTGAGGGCACCTGGTCTGTGGGTGAGATGCTGTGTGTGCACATGCGTGTGCCCAGGTGTGTGTGTGGGTGTGTGTTCATGTGTACACAGTGTCCTGTGTTTCAGGGAGGTCAGCTCCGGCCTCGCCCGTCTCTACCCCTTCCGCCCACCTCGGGTGGCACCACGATGCCCCCAGCACTGAGGAGGATACCGTGTGTTCTTGGGGAAGATGGAACAGGCCAGACTTGGGAACGTGCTCGGCTGGTTACTGCCGCTGCCAAACATGTGGCCCTGAGGTGAGTGCGGCTTTAGCCATGCTGAACACGCACACAGGGCAGGTGCAGAGGGAGCAGCTCCGCCCTGGGCAGCGCTTCCAGGGGAGGTGTGAGGGCACCCGGTCACTGGGGAGGTGTGAGGGCACCCGGTCACTGGGGGGGATGTGAGGGCACCCGGTCACTGGGGGGGATGTGAGGTGCACCCGGTCAC
>CAUYLG010023216.1:0-21978 GCA_963573385.1 Cacajao melanocephalus
AATGGTGTTGGGAAAACTGGCTAGCCATGTGCAGAAAGCAGAAACTGGACCCCTTCCTGACACCTTACACTAAAATTAACTCCAGATGGATTAAAGACTTAAACATAAGACCTAACACCATAAAAACCCTAGAAGAAAACCTAAGCCAAACCATTCAGGACAGGGACATTGGCAACAAAAGCCAAAATTGACAAATGGGATCCAGTTAAACTCCAGAGCTTCTGCACAGCAAAAGAAACAATCATTAGAGTGAACCAGCAACCAACAGAATGGGAAAAAAATTTTGCAATCTACCCATCTGGCAAAGGACTTACATTCAAAATCTACAAAGAACTAAAACAGATTTACAAAAAAAAAAAAAAAACCCATTCAAAAGTGGGCAAAGGATATGAACAGACACTTTTCAAAAGAAGACATATATGAGGCCAATAAACCTATGAAAAAATGCTCATCATCACTGGTCATTAGAGAAATGCAAATCAAAACCACATTGAGATATCACCTCATGCCAGTTAGAATGGCGATCATTAAAAAATCTGGAGACAACAGATGCTGGAGAGGATGTGGAGAAGTAGGAACACTTTTACACTGTTGGTGGGAGTGTAAATTAGTTCAACAATTGTGGAAGACAGTGTGGTGATTCCTCAAGGACATAGAAATAGAAATTCCATTTGACCCAGCAATCCCATTACTGGGTATATATCCAAAGGGTTATAAATCATTCTATTATGAGGACACATGCACATGTATGTTCATTGCAGCCCTGTTTAAAATAGCAAAGACTTGGAACCAACCCAAATGCCCATCAGTGATAGACTGGACAGGGAAAATGTGACACATATACACAATGGAATACTATGCAGCCATAAAAAATGATGAGTTTGTGTCCTTTGTAGGGACATGGATGAACCTGGAAACCATCACTCTCAGCAAACTGACATAAGAACAGAAAATCAAACACCACGTGTTCTCACTCATAGGCAGGTGTTGAATAATGAGAACACATGGACACAGGGAGGGGAGCATCACACACTGAGGTCTGTTGAGGGGGACTAGGAGATGCACAGTGAGGGGTAGGGAGTTGGAGAGGGATAACATTGGGAGAAATGCCAGATATAGGTGATGGGGGATGAAGGCAGCAAACCACATTGCCATGTATATACCTATGCAACAATCCTGCATGTTCTTCACATGTACCCCAGAACCTAAAATGCAATAAAAAATATATATATATTAAAAAACAAAAACAAAAAAACAAATTCACAGGTGTCAGATATTACAGTGTGGATATCTTTGGGGAGCCATTCCACCTATAACATAAAGTTACAGTAATTAAAAGAGTGTAATTTTGGCATCAAGATAGACAAATAGACCAATGGAGCAGAATATAGTCAAGAAATAAACCTACACAGATATAGACCACTGATATTTTACAAAGGTACAATGGAAACACAGTAGAGAAAGGATAATCTCAACAAATAAATGGTAGCATAACAATTGGATATCCATACATGAAAAAAAGAACAAAGAACCTCAAGCCATACTTGCTACCATTTGCAAAATTACCTCAAAATGGATCATAGACCTAAGCATAAAACCTCAAACTATAAAATTTGTAGGACAAAACCTTTGTGATGTTGGATTAGACGAAATTGTCTTAGATATGACGGCAAAAGAACAAGTCGAAAAGAACAAATTAATAAATTTGACTTTATCAAAACTAAAACATTTCTGCTTTTCTAAAGACACAGGAGAATGAACTGACAAGCCACAGACAAGGAGAAAATCTTTACAAAGCATATATCCGATAAAGGACTTTTATCCAGAATTTATAAAGAACTCTTAAAACTGAAAAACAAGAAAACAAGCATCCAAAAAATATAGGCAAAGAATTTGAACAGACACTTCACCAAAGAAGACACTCAGTTAGAAAAGAAGCATATAAAAAGATGCTCGACATCATTAGTCATGAGGAAAATGCGAAATAAAATCACAATAAGGTACTATTCTACAGGTACACACCTATCAGAATGGCTAAAATTTTTTAAAGGCTGACCATATTATGGGCTAATGAGGATGTGGAGAAACTGGAACCCTTATACACCACTGGTAAGAATGTAAGATACAACTGCTTTGGAAAATTATTTGGCAGCTTCTCAAAAAGTTAAACATATATATAATCAGCCGTTCCACTCCTAGGTATTTACCCCAAAGAAATGAAAATATATGTCCACACAAAGACTTATACACAAATGTTCAGAGTAGCTTTATTTGTAATAGCCCACAGCTGGAAACAACACAAATGTTCATCAACAGGTGAATTAATTGTGCTATATTTATACAATAAAATACTACTCAACAATAAAAATAAATGACCTATTGATACATGCAACAATTTGGATGAATCTTACAGTAATATGAGTAAACAAAAGAAAAAAAAGGATGCATATTGTGTAATTACATTTATATAAATTCTAGAAAATGCAAAATACCTATACTGACAGACAGCAGGTCTCTGGTTTTCTGGGGAGGTGGTGGCGGGGAGGGCCCAGAAGGAGGGATGACAAAAGGGCATGAAGACACTTTCAGGGGTGATGAATATGTTCACTACGTTGATTGTGGTGATGGTTTCATAGTGTAAACATATGTTAAATCTCGTCAAATTATACAATTTAAATGTGTGCCATGTATTGTATGTCAATAAATGTACCTTAATAAAGCGATAAAAAATTGTAAAAGACACAATTACTACCCTCAAAGAGCACACAATGTCCTTAGGGAAATGTTACTTGTGGAGGAGATGAAACTGAAACTCAATGGCTGAGGAGCATTTGCACTGATACAGAGAATTGGTGTAGGGGATAAGGTGGTAAGAAGATATTGATAGGAAGAACTCAAGAAGTTTAGGTGATGACAAATGCAAAAGTTGTGTGTGCCGGGTGTGGTGGCTCACGCCTGTAAACCCAGAACTTTGGGAGGCCAAGGTGGGTAGATCACCTGAGGTCAGCAGTTCGAGACCAGCCTGGCTAACATGGTGAAACCCTGTCTCTACAAAAAGTAGAAACATTAGCCAGGCATGGTGGCATGCACCTGTAATCCCAACTACTCGGGAGGCTGAGGCAAGAGAATCGCTCGAACGCAGGAGACGGAGGTTGCAGTGAGCCAAGATCGGGCCACTGCACTTTAGCCTGGGTGACAGAGTGAGACTCTGTCTAATTAAAAAAAAAAAAAGGTGTTCAGAAAATTAGATATACCATAACTATGGATTCACGAAGGGCTGTTCTATGGTCAAGACTACAGATATGACTTTTGAGAAGATAAAGGAGCTGTACAAAAAATTTCTCCAGATTTCCAAAAAGATTACTTTCTGACTTAGGAGAAGTAGGGGTCCATCTAAGGGTCTTTCTTAGCCACCACTTTGCTTTGGAAAACAGAAGTTTTCTGGTAAAAACAGCAAGTTCCAATCACTAGAGAGGAGGCTTAGCTTCAATGTGATTGCTACATTTTAAGAAAAGGATACAAGCTAGAGGCCGGGCATGGTGGCTCATGCCTGTAATTCCGGCACTTTGGGAGGCTGAAGTGGGTGGATCACAAGGTCAAGAGATCAAGACCATCCTGGCCAACATGGTGAAACCCCATCTCTACTAAAATTACAAAAATTGGCTAAGTGTGGTGGTGCACACCTGTAGTCCCAGCTACTCAGGAGGCTGAGGCAGGATAATCCCTTGAACTGGAGAGGAGGAGGTTGCAGTGAGCTGAGATCACGCCACTGCACTTCGGTTTGGGCGACAGAGCGAGACTCCATCTGAAAAAAAAAAAAAAAAGAAAAGAAAAAGAGACAAGGAAACCATGGCATACCATGGGCAGCAATTGTATTCAACTCTTCAAAGCTCCTGGAAAACAGTAAGCAGTTCCTGACAAAACAAAGATTCAATTCCAAGGACAAGTGTAAAGGATGAGGGGAAAGAGTCTGGCTGTTCAGCACCAGAGAGGGGACATTCTGCCTTAGAGATTTAAGAAAATTTATCCAAAAACTTGGAAATAGAGCAAGTGGAGAGCTCTCAGGGGCAATTGTATGATCATAGCTCACTATAACATCAAACTCCTGGGTTCAAGCAACAGCGTCTTTTTAATGCCATATTGGAGCACTGTTTAACAGGCTCACCCAGGAACTACTGAATTCTGTAGGTAGAATGTGCCTTTCTTTGATACACTGTCTACTATTAGAGATATTTGGGGGAAACCGTAGACAAAAGGATCTAAGGAGAAAAGCATTGATGGCTATTACAAAGTACCACTGATGTTCTACAAAAAGATAATGCGATTCAGACCACTGGACTGCGACAAACAACTGAAAGCCAGGTGTGAACACCAGAGGGCCTCCTTGTTTGCGTTTAGAATCCCAGCTCATGACCAGGAGCTTCAGATGCATGATGTCTCAGTGCTCCATATCCAAGCATTCCATCTCTATCTACCACAGCCCATCAGGACCTTTTTTTTGATAGCAGAAACAGTGTTCACCATTTTTATTTATAAGATTCTTCTTCTTTGTTACCAACTCAATTGATATTTATAATAAATTTATAAGAAATTTCTTCTTTGTTACCAACTTAACCATTTCTAAGTGTATGGTTCAGTGGTGTTAACCAGATTTACATTGTTGTGAAACAGATCTCCAGAACACCTTTTCATCTTGCATAACTAAAATTCTTCTCTCTCTCTCTCTTTTTTTTTTTTTTTTGAGATGGGTTCTCACTCTGTTGCCCAGGCTTGAGTGCAGTGGCACAATCTCGGCTCACTGCCACCTCCGCCTGCCTCCTGGACTTAAGTAATCCTCCCACCTCAGCCTCCCAAGTAGCTGGGACCACAGGACTGTGCCACCATACCTGGTATTTTTTCGTATTTTTGATAGAGATAGGGTTTCGCCATGTTGCTCAGATTAGTCTTGAACTCCTGAGGTCAAGCAATCCACCCACTTTGGCCTCCCAAAGTGCTGGGATTACAGGTGTGAGCCACTGCACCCAGCTGCGTAACTGAAATTCTATATCCATTAAACAACTCCCCATTCCCCACTCCCCTCAGCCCCTGGCATCCACCATTCAGCTTTGTCTCTATGATTTTGACTACTCTAGGTACCTCAAATTATGTGGAATTATATAGTGTCTGTTCTTTTGTGACTGGCTTATTTCACTTAGCATAATGTCTTCCACATTCATCCATGTTGTAGCCTGTGTCAGGATTTGCCTGGGCCTTTAAAAAAATAATTTCACACATTGTCTCGCTATGTCGCCCAGGCTAGGGTGCAGTGGAATGACCATGGCTCACTGCAACTTCGGCCTCCCAAAGTACTTGTATTATAGGCATGAGCCACTGTGTCCTGCGCAGGGCCTATTTTTTTTTTTTTTAATGTATAATTCTCTACTGTAGATGTCATAGGCTTGCTTCAGAACTACAGAAGTCTGAGCTGGGATACATCCACTGGGGCTTGCTACGAATTCTATACTATCTTTTCCCACCACTGATACTTCCAACACTCTAGTGGATGGCAGGTCACATGGCCCAAGCAGCAGAGCTGTTTGAACTGCATCCTGAACCTGCTATGAGCCCTTTTGCTCTGGGTTCCATTTAAAGCTGGTAGTCTTCTTTACCACGTGATATATGGGCCAGAGCCATATTCCTACGTGTCAAATTTGCTGCCTGCAGAATCTGATGAAGCCCACAAGGCATTGTCTCTCCTTCATGGTGGGAGATGCAAGATGCAATTGTCTGTTCTTTACTTTGTGGAGTATTTTTGGTTTTTGTTTTTTCTTTTGAGACAGAGTCTTCCTGTTGCCCAGGTTGGAGTGCAGTGGCACAATCTCAGCTGACTGCAACCTCTGCTTCCTGAGTTCAAGCAATTCTCCTGCCTCAGCCTCCCAAGTAGCTGGGATTACAGGCATGCGACAGCATGCCCAGCTGCAGGGTTTCACCATGTTGGCCAGGCTTGTCTCTATCTCCTGACCTCAAAATATCTGACCCTCTCAGCCTTTCAAACTGCCAGGATTACAGGCATGAGTCACCGTGCCCGGCCTGTCCTTTACTTTGGAGGGAATGTTCTAGGACTGAACTCTAGACCACTTAACTCTTAACATTTGTAGGCACGTGGCAGGTTCCTGAATTTTCAGTGTTCATCTCCCACCCTCTGGAGCCCATGTGTCTTACCAAGTCCTTCATTATGCTAGCCCCCTCTTACATAATATAATCGATATCATGACTTGATGTGATATTCTGTGGGGTATCCAGACAGGCCAGATCCCCTCGTACAGAAGGTAGGAGAGTTTTATGACAGAAGGTACGAGAGTTAAAATACCTTTGGGACAAAGTTGTAAATGAATATTGTCTCCCATTCAGTGTGATTGTAAACTGTTTTTGATCTTATTTTCTGACAGGGATAGAAAAACATGCATTTGACAAAATGAAGGCCACACACCATGGACCTGAGGCCAGGTTAAGCTTCCCTAGAAATGATACAACATCTGGCTGTTACTGGGGCTGCTGTTATTTGGTTGAACTGTGGCAGTCCACTGTCAACCTTCAGGATATAGCCAGTTTTTGAAGGAGCCAGACTGACAAATTAGATGGAGACACGATGAGAGTCACCATCCCTGCATCTTCTAGATTCTTAAAGGTGGTGCTAATGTCAGCCATACCCCCAGGATCCAATATTGCTTTTGATCCTTGCTGAGTGGAGGGTAGTGTTATGGGTTGAATAGTGTTCCCCCACCACACTGCAATTCAGATGTTGGAGTCCTAACCCCCAGTACTTCAGAAAGTAACCTTGTATGGAAATAAAGGCATTACAGATGTAAATTAGTTAAGTTAGGATGCTTATACTAAAGCAGGTGGGCCCCTAATCCAGTATGACTGGCATTCTTATAAGAAGGGGAAATTTGGACACACACACGGACACACACACAAACCCACACACACACACACACACACGCCATGTGAAGATGAAGGCAGAAATTGGAGTGATGCTTCTACAAGCCAAGGAAAGCCAAAGATTGGCAGCAAACCACCAGAAGCTAGGGAAGAGGCAGGGAACAGATTCTCCCTCGTAGCCCTCAGAAGGAACCAGCCCTGACAACACTTTGATTTTGGATTTCTGGCCTCCAAAACTGTGACATGATGAACGTCTGTTATTTAAGCCACCCAGTTTGTAATACTTTGTTATGGCGGCCCCAGGAAACCAACACAGGCAGTTTCAGAGGTTTCCACCTAGCCTTCTTCACATTCCAGCTCTTACTCCATAGGTCAAGGAACCAATGTAGGAGTTATGCCAACTGCCGATTATGTCAATCCCAATAATACATTCAAAGACCAGTAAAATGGCCACCAGTTGGGACCTTGGCCCCATTGCCCCACTGTAAGCACCATAAAGTCCCACTATAAGGTGGACTTGGGCCAGGACTCTACTTATTATCTGGTCTTTGTACACCCCACTCTAACAGAGGGGCCACCATGACACTTTGGGTTTCCAGATATCAATGTCAACTCAGACCCTGTGTCCAACAGTCCTTGAAAAGTCTGGATATTTTCCTTTTCCTAGTGCAGTTGTCTAAGACCAGCTCCAGTGGTGAGGGCTATGGTTCATCCCACTAGTCGCCCTTGTTAAGTTACCCTGCAAGAACAGCAGCCCACCACAATTTTAGATGAACAGCTCCCTGGCTATATGTAGAGGAATAAACCATGTAAACATAAACCTGTACCACCCAGGCCCCCTTCCAGTTCTTTCAGGGCCTGCCTCAGCTTTAGAAAATTGCCTGGCCTGAGGTCACATGCTTCCTAGGATGGCCCAGAAGCAGGGACTCAGTGAGGCCGGGTAGAGGGGAATAAAGGTTGTGCCATCTTGGCCCAGCACAAGACACTTAGATGGGCAGTACTCACTGCAGCGGACTGAATGGTTGTTCCTCTACACTCTCCCTTCCACCGAAATTCACATGTGGAAACCCTAATCCCAATGTGATAGTGTCAGGAGGTGTGGCCTGTGGGAGGTCATGAGGTCATAAGAATTCTGCTAATGGGATTAGAGGCCAGAGAGCTAGCTGGCTCTTTCCACCATGCAAGGACGCAACATGAAGTCGGCATGTCTGCAACCGCAAGAGGGCCGTCACCAGAATCCAGTCATACTGGCACCCTGATTTTGGACTTCCAGCCTCCAGAACAGGAAAAAATCAATACTTTGTGTTTGAGCCTCCCAGTCTATGGTTAATGTGTTCTAGTAGCCCAAGCTAAGATACTCCAGGACTCCCATCCAGATTAGCTGGTCAGGGCTTTGTTGGACTCTCCATTATAGTTCCGTTTGTTCCTCTGCCCAGTTATACTTCTCTCTCCTCCCTTTCATAGTTGCTGATGCTTACTAAAGGTCTTGTCAGGCTCAGTGGCTCACACCTGTAATCGCAGAGCTTTGAGAGGCCAAGGTGGGAGGATCGCCTGAGGCCAGGAGTTCAAGATCAGCTCGGGAAACATAGAGAGACTCTCATCTCTGCAAAAAACAAAACAAAACAAAACAAAAATATATATATATATATATATTTAATTAGCCATTATGTCATTGCACTCCTGCCTGGATGACAGAGCAAGGCCCTGTCTCAAAAGAAAAAATTAGCCGGCCATGGTTGTACGCACCTATAGTCCCAGCTACTTGGGGACTGAGGCTGGAGAATCACTTGAGCCCAGGACCTGGAGGCTGCAGTGAGCCAAGATTGTGCCACTGTACTCCGGCCTGGGCAACATAGCAAGATCCTGTCTCTGAATAAATAAATAAATAAATAAGTCTTGCCAACAAACCCCATCTCAGCAACAGTTGCCAGAGAATGTACCTTGTAATACGTGTTCACTCCATATTTGTCTTAGGACCACGCTTGTGACTTTTTCAAAAGTGTACTTCAACAGATTTCACAGGCAGTATAGGAATGTTACAAGAGCAAACTCCTGGATAGGACAGATAATCAGTTCTTTATTAACAGCTGTGTGACATGGACACAGGGAGGGGAACATCCCACACTGGGGCCTGTTGGGGGGTGGGGGGCAAGAGGAGGGAGAGCATTAGGACAAATACCTAATGCATTCGGGGCTTAAAACCTAGATGATGGGTTGACAGATGCAGCAAACCACCATGGTACATACATACCTTATGTAACAAACCTGCACATTCTGCACATGTATCCTAGAACTTAAAGTAAAATTTAAAAAAATAAGAGCTGTGTGAGGGTAATTGATGCCTTTACTATTAGCAAAACTGCTATTTTCCAGGTACCCTGCCTTGGGAACATGTTGAGGCTCTCTAACAGAGAAAGGGCAGTATATACACTAAAAGATGTAAAATTGTAAACAGGATGTGTTTCTTCAGGATTTTTCCCTTTTTCCTTTTGGCATCCCCTTGTACCCTCTTCTTTCCCCTCTACTAATGTCAACTGCACTGCAACCTGGGTCCCCAGAAAATTTCTAGGATGTTTTTCTCCATCCCCTTCCCTTGTCCACCAAAAGGGACTCATGCCTCATTACCCCTCTGGTAATGGCTCATCTCCTTAGACAGGTGCTAAGTGACTCATTCATCTGGTCAATCAGGCTATTAATAGCTGCTAATAGCACTGTGAACAGTCCCATTTCTATGCTTTTCCCAGGAGAGGAGTTTGGTTTTAGAACCATAACAGGGCCAGTAGGACAGTTGCAAGTAGAAGCAGCTACAAATCATGACTTCTCAGCAGCCACTTCTCAGCAGCCACGGAGCTCAGAGTGGGATCCTAGGACAGGGTAGTAACAAGCATGGCCTTCAGAAGCCACAAACAAGTTACCCGGGCTACTCCAGGGGCTGGAGAAGTAAAGGGACCAGGGAGAAAAGTGAGATTGCTCCAGCCACCTTCTTGTGAGTTCTGATTTGTATTCCCAGGGAAATTCCCAACAAAGAACTGATTTAAAAACCGTCTGGGTTGTTTGCTAACAGTTTGCTGCTCCTGTCCTGGAGAAATTGACTTCAGGTAAATGCCAACATCCTGATTTAAAAAAAACAGGAAGCGTTCAGAACTCTTGACTAAAAGAAAATAAAACTGAATAATGAAGGCTGTGCACATGAAGCCCTTCCTCTGTGATAACCAAGACTGACACACAGCCAGGAAACTGTATTCAAAGTTACCTGGAAGAATACTTTTCTCTGCGGGTTATGGTTTTGATTAAGAATTAGGTTCATTGCATATGCTTGTATTCACTTTTGGGGTTTGTTTTTTTCCTCCCATTTACATTTTTTTTCTACGTAGCTTTCCTCATTTTCCTATGCATCACAAGAGGAAACGTTGGAAACAGACACTGCAAACGGAAGAATTTTTAATTGCTTTTAGATAAAGATTTATGTTGTGTTTTAAACCTAGATTGCTGGGCCAGGCAAGGTGGCTCACACCTGTAATCCCAGAACTTTAGGAGGCCGAGGCAGGCGGATCACCTGAGGTCAGGAGTTCGAGACCAGCTTGGCCAACATGGAGAAACTCCAACTCCACTAAAAACACAAAAATTAGCCTGGCGTGGTGGCACACGCCTGTAATCCCAGCTACTCAGGAGCTGAGGCAGGAAAATCGCTTGAACCCTGGAGGCAGAGATTACAGTGAGCCGAGATTGTGTCACTGCACTCCAGACTATGTCTCAAAAAAAAAAAAAAAAAAAAGAATACTAGATTGCTGTACCGTTTCAAGATATTAAACTTGGCTCCAGGTCCTTAAGGTACTTCTGGAATTAACAGCAAAAAGAAAACCCACATGGGAAAATATTTCATCACAGAAGTACCAGCTGCTGGCGACTGGGCTTGTCTAAGGAACCCCTGCTCTGTGATCCTGGGATGAGGGGCCCTCCACCAGGGCAGGAATTCTATTTAATACAATTTCTTCTGCGAAGTTTCCCTAGATCCCAAATCCAACGATGCAATTTTACCAATGGAGAGAATGAATGAATGAATGAATACATTGCAAGAATGACTGAATGAAGGCAGGGGCATCTGCTGGGTTTGTGACTGAGTTTAGGGGTGAATGGGCAGCACAAGACTGCAGGAGCTTACATGAAGTCAGCCCCCATCACCCGTGCACTAAGAGGCAGAGCATGGCTATGAGTCAGTGATATCTGTGAATTCTATTTCAGGAATTACTATCTTTGGCCCCTTTGACAAATGAACAGACTGAAGCACCGAGACGGGATTCGAACCTCATCCCCAAAGTCCCAAGAACCGCAGCCCAGAACTCTGGCCAAGCAACCATTGCGCTTGCGCCGAACCAGCGGCCGATTGGAGCTCGGCGCGCGACCCACTTGAGGTGCGGCAGTTTGCCCCTTTTGCGTGCGGAAAAAGCTTAGGAGAAATGAAAGCTCGCGTTGACCAGTCAGATCCCAAAACTAGCCTTGCGGCCCATTCCCCTCTGCTAGGATCCAATCGCGTGCCTCTGCACAAGCAAGACACAGTTTCAAAGTCAAAAAGCCAAGAGAGGCGGAGCCCGAGGAGCTGGGACTGAAGCCTAGGAAAGGTCTTGCTAGCAGGTGCCGCCTGCCTGGGATGGGAACCGAGAGGGTGGGTGTGAGCTACGGACGGTCAAGGTAGTGTCATTCCTGCCTCCTTCCGGGGCTTGGGCTGAAACCAACTGCATGGGGTGGAAGCGGCCCTTCGAGTGCCCTCCCCCCTACACACAATGGTTTGAGCCAAGCCCCCTACCCAGTGGTGCCTCCCAGAACTGACTGTTCTGTCTCTGCCTAGCGCGACAATGGTAACGCCTGGCAGGGTGTTTCCATCCTTGATTTGTTGCGTCTTTACCTCCCATAGGCCCCCTAGTGGTGCGATCAAGGAGCTTCCATGCAAATACCTTGTAAACCGTTCCTTCTCCGCCTCCCTACTCACCAGTGGACCCTTCCTCCCCATCTCCTGTCATTTCATACTCACGACCCCAGATGGATCGCCCGACCCACGTCCTAACCCTGAAGATCATGCAGAGAGCAAAGGCCAAGGCGTTTTTTTCACCTGCCTCAAAGCCCCCATTCCAGGGGTGAGCTGAGGATGCTGGTAATTGCACAGCAATGTGGCAGCATCTATCAAAATAAAAATTGGAAACATCCTTCACAAGAATTTCAGCTCCATCAAGGCAGGCACATGTGGCTTTCTCGTTCCCTGATGTCTTCCCAGCACCTAGAGCAGCACCCACCACATAGTAGACCGTCATTAGGTGTTTGTTGAATGAATGACTCCTTTGACTTAAACAATTCCACTAGTAAGAATGTGACCTTAAAAGAAGAAACACCCGCCGGGCACAGTGGCTCACACCTGTAATCTCAGCACTTTGGGAAGCCGAGGCAGGTGAATCACCTGAAGTCGGGAGTTCGAGACCAGTCTGACCAACATGGAGAAGCCCCCATCTCTACTAAAAATACAAAATCAGCCGGGTGTGGTGGCACATGCCTGCAGTCCCAGCTACTAGGGAGGCGGAGGCAGAAGAATCGCTTGAATCTAGGAGGCGGAGGTTGCAGTGAGCCAATATCTTGCCATTGCACTCCAGCCTGGGCGACAAGAGTGAAACTCTGTCTCAAAAAGAAGAAGAAGAAGGAGAAGGAGGAGGAGGAGGAGGGGGGAGGAGGAGGAGGAGGAAGAAGAAGAGGAGGAAGAGGAAGAAGAAGGAGGAAGAAGAGGAGGAGGAGGGAAAAAAAGAAAAGAAAAAACACTTGCACATGTGCCCAGAGCAATGTGCACAAGGATGTCAGGAGCAAACTACTGGCCTGGGGTGGGGGAGACTAAATGACCATTTATAGCCAATGATTTGCAGAGTAAAATTAATGATGAGTTTCATGTTATACCACAGACCTCACCCCCCCATCCCTCCCCGGGCCCCCCGCTGGACACGATACAGAATGGATGGGACCTGTGTGTACCTGCAGGGGACAGGGGCAATGGGAATGCCTTTTACAGGACAACACTGTAAGCAGGGAAAAGTGTGTGTGTGTATGTGTGTGTGTGTGTGTGTGTGTCCAGTCCCAAGAAGCTAGTGCCTCATCCCCATGGAAGGAGAGGAAGACAGAGCTTTGTTAACCTGAGGTCTGGCCACACACCACTCCATAGCCTGTCTCAGATGGATGGGCTTGGGGAGGGCTGACTTAGGAGCTTGGGAGAGGGTGAGCCATCTCTTTTTGCTTCATTTGGTCACTCTTCATTTACTCACTCACAAATACTGTGGGTTGACATTTACCTTTATGACTTGGATGAAGATACAATGAGAGGCTCATTCAGACTGACAATGAGAGGGCAAGAATCCCCAGATCCTAACAGTCAGGGAGGAGACAGACCTCCTCCAGGGAGCCCTGTGTAAAGCCCTGAAGCCCAGCTGGACTTCAGGCAAGGAAAGGGGGCTCATATCAGTTCGGGAAGGGCTCCTGGGAGCCACAGGGAAATCTTGGACCCTGGAGCCACAATAACAAGAGTGGCATCCAGAATGGAGGACAGGGACAAGGCCTCTGCTAAGGGATGGGAACTTAGCACTATAACTACACTTTAAGAAAGATATGATGAAATCAGCATAGCAAATTTTGGAGGGTAGTGCTTTCAGCATCCCCACTTTACATAACGTCCTCTTCCCCGTGTCCCTTTTTGATCTTCCAGGGACTGCACTTCTTTTTTTTTTTTCCCAGAGTCTCTCTCTGTTGCCCAGGCTGGTACAGTGGCATGATCTTGGCTCACTGCAACCTCTGCCTCCCAGGTTCAAGTGATTCTCCTGCCTCAACCTCCCGAGTAGCTGGGGTTACAGGTGCGCGCCATCACACTCTGCTAATTTTTGCATTCTTAATAGAGACGGGGTTGCACCATGTTGGCCAGGCTGGTCTTGAACTCCTGACCTCAGGTGATCCGCCCTCCCAAAGTGCTAGGATTACAGGTGTGAGCTGCCGTGCCCAGCCTCATGGGCTGCAGTTCTAATTCAATGCTTTAAAGTGTTTTCATTAGCAGGCACATATTGAACGTTTAATGTTAGGTCAGGACCCATTCTAAGTTCTTTACAAATATTAACTCACCTAATAGTCCTCACAATAACTGAATAAACTAGATAACGTTGTTTCCTCCATTTTACAAATGAGGCACCTGAGAAGCAGAGAGGTTTAGTAAACTGCCGGAGACCACATAGCTGGGAAATCATGGAACCAGGATTTGAATCTAGTTCATCTGGATCCAGAGTTCCATCCTCTTAACTACATACTGCCATGCCTTTTCTTTTTCTTTTTGTTGTGCTTGTGTGTCACCCTCCCTCACCAGACTGTGACACTTGAGAATTTGTGTGATGCTTATGTGACTGCCAGGTTTCCAGAAGTAAGGATGCACCTGACATTGTGTGGGCATCCCTGGACAGATGCTGAATCAGTGGATTAACTCCTGTTTCTTCCATTTCAGCCTGGGCATCCATCCTCAGAGTGGGCACTTTGGGGTGTGATTGTGCACCTGCCCCCAGGAAGGTCCTTCTGAGCAGTTGGGATGGAGGAGGAAAGGCCACGAAACAAACCTCTCGGAACTGGGAAGGAAGCGGTGATTTATTCGGCGGGGAGCTGCAGCGGCATAGATGCCTAACAGCTGAGCTCCCCAACAAAGAAAATCCTTGCCTTCCTGGGCTTACAACTCTAGAAATTACATGTGAAAAGGTCTTGATTCATGAAGTGGGCGTGGGGTATGTGACTTAGGTGAGGACTTGATCGTGTTTAAGTAAAAACAATGCCTCTGGAAAGATTCCTCCATACCACATCCGTGATCTATAGATGAGATTGTGGTTAGCAGTAGGGGTCTTACTCTTAAACTGGCTGGTGGCGCCAACTGGTCCCTCCTCTGGCTGACTTCTAACTTCTCCTTTTGAGATGCAATGTAGAAGGCTGAAGAGGATTAAGGGTCTCCTTCCTCAGGGAGAGGCTGAGGGGCCAGGCGTGGCCTGCGGCATGACTTCAGCAGTGGTTCCTAAACTCCAGTCACTCACTTCCCACCTGAGGGGACTTCCCTGTCCTGATCCCATTCAGACTAGTAGAGCCATCTCAAATTGTCCCTGAAATCAAATCGATTTTGTTCTTAAATGAAATATTTTAAAAAGATTCTATCACTATACAAAATTAGAAACAATTGCCACAGAAGGTAAGTGTGAAAGTAAACAATGAAAAATGACATATGTTATCAATTCTAAAATGTACTTTAAAATATATTTTTATATTATATATAAATATATATATTTTAAGATAGGGTCTCACTCTATCACCTAGGCTGGAGTGCAGTGCCATGATCATAGCTCACTGCAACCTCAAACTCCTGGGCTCAAATGATCCTCTCACCTCATCCTCCCAAGTAGCAAGGGCTACAGGCATGCACCACCATGCTTGGCTAATTTTTTATTTTTTGTGGAGATGGGGTCTCTCTATGTTGCCCAGGTTGGTCTGGAACTCCTGGGCTCAAGCGATCATCCCGCCTTGGCCTCCCAAAGTGCTGCGTTTACCAGTGTGAGACAGTGCACCCAGCCTTAAAATATTTTAATGTATTTGAAACTAGGAATGCATCATACAGTCACTGAGGTGAGAAGGCAACAGGTCATAGTTCAATTTGTAGCATTCTTTCTTTCTTAGGGTTACCTACAATGAGTGTGACACACCATCTATAGCATCTGAGATTTGATGAGATATGGTAAAAGTGTCATGAAGCTTTCCATCTTAAACTTATTTTAAAATTAATTATTTTTTCTATGAGCTGTAACAAGAATGCATCAATCCTAAATTTAAAGAACAGCTTTGTTTTAGGTCATCACAGAGCTAACTTGCAGTGTCCTAAGTAAGCCCTTCTTATGTGCAATCTCATTTAATCCCCACCAGGACCCTTGGAAGAAAACCCTGTCACCTCTGTCACTGATGACACTGAGGCACTGAGAAGGCAAGTCCCTGGCTCAGGCCCTCCAGCCAAGGTGGGGCAGAGCAGGAGCCAGATGCCAATGCCAGGATGACCACAGTTGGGGCACTCCCCATGCTCATGCTGCCCCTGTCCCTCCCAGGATCCCTTCTCCGCCCTCACAGACCCAGCTGAGGCGACACTCGCCCCAGCGCCTCCTTCAGGAATCCCACCCCGCCTCCTCCAGCCCTGGGTGAATTGCCCTGGACTCCCAGTCTGGGTCTGGAGTTTCATCTGGATCTGGGAGAAATTTCTAGTTCTGCCTTAACAGGGATGTTGTGACAGACCCTGGTAGCCAGCAGGCGTAGGGATTTGGGAACAGATATAGTGAGGTGCCCCAGAAGTCCTGGTCCAGACACCTACACCATTCAGTTTGCTGCTCACCCATTCCCAAGATGCCCACAAGAAACTAACTCCCCCTGACTGCCTCCTGCTGACCTTCAACAACAGAGACCACTTTAATGGGAGACAGGGTTGTGGGAGTTTCTACACTAGCTGCAGAATTTTCTGTAATGCAGAATCCCACATGTGTTGAGGGTCATGATACCCACCCCACTCATAAGTAATCCTAAGTAATAGAGGTTAAACCATGAATATAAGACACCATGGTGCATGTGTGGAGGGGGGAGGGAGGGAGAGAGAGAGAGAGAGAGAGAGAGAGAGAGAGAGAGAGGTGGAGTCAGCCTCTTTCAAGATCCAGAAGTGACAGCGATTTGGCCACTAGCAAATTCCTAAAATTCATCCTACAGTTTTAGCTCCATAAATGATCCACTCTGAAAAGGCCTCCCCCAATTCCTGGGGGTAATGACTTGAGGTAGGGCTTAGGGGCACAGGCTGCAGAGAAAGCCTGAGCACTAACCCTGACTTCTGCTGCCTGCCATCTGCGTGACACCAGGCATATCATAGAACCTCGCTGGGCCTCAGATTTCTCATTGTAAAATGGGGATGGTGGCACCCATGATCCCTGCAAAGCAATGGCACATGCCAAGCCTGGGCTAAATGGTAGCTGTTATTATCAACATTGTTGTTATTATTATTTCTGGTGGCTGTCAACCACTGCTGTATTTTTCTCCTTGCTACTCACAGAGCTAGGCCCCATCCGTGTCCACCTTTGTGGTCCAATGTGGGGACAGTGACAGTCACCACAGAGGGCTTAGGGAGGGAAAGGGGGTGTGGTACGAAGAATATGGCCCCCAAAGGTGCCCATATCTTAATTTCCAGAATCTGTGAATATATTACCTTACACGGCAAAGGAACTTCGAAGATATGATTCAGTTAAGCATCTTGACATAGGGAGATAATCTTGGATTATCTAGGTCATAACAAAAATCTAAACACATTTAAAAGAACTGAAATAATGTACAGGATATTCTCTAACTGTAACGAAACTAAACCAGAAATCAATGAGAGAAAAATATCTAGAAAAATCTCCAAATGTTTGGAAATCGAACATATGTATAAATAACCTATGAGTCAAAGAATAAGTCGCAAAGCACTTTAGAAAATAGTATGAATTAAATGACACAAAAAACACAACATATTAAAATTTGTGACATGCAGCTAAAGCAGTGAGAGGAAAAATTATGGCATGAAATGCTTATGTTAGAAATGAAAGTTTGGGTTTGGACAATAGGAAGATAAAATAGAAACAAAAGCCTCACATCTAAGCTTCCACCTTACAAAATTAGAAAAAGACAAATAAATTAAACCTAAAGCAAGCTGATGGAAGAACATAATAAAGATAAGAGAAGAAATCAATTGAAAATAGAATAACAATAGAAAAAAATCAATGAAACCGAAAGCTAGTTCCCTGGAAAGATTAATAGAATTGATCTAACTAGCCAAACTGATCAAAAACACAAACAAACAAAAAAACAAAGAAAAGACCTAAAACCAATATCAGGAGTGAAAGAGGGAGGCAGAAGGGGAAATAGGGAGTTATGGTTTAATAGGTACAGTTTCAGTTTTGCAAGGTGAAAAAGTTCTGGAAAATGATAGATTATGTAAATGTGCTTAATGTTTCTGTACTGTACACTTTAAAATGCCTAAAATGGTCTGGGCATGGTGACTCACACCTGTAATCTCAGGGATTTTGGAGGCTGAGGCAGGAAAATTGCTTGAGGCCAGGAATTTAAGACCAGCCTGGGCAACATAGTAAGATCCCATCTAAAAAAAATTTCTTAAACTTTCCTGGGCATGGTAGCTCATGCCTTTAGTCCCAGCTACTCAAGAGGCTGAGATAGGAGGATCACTTGAGCCCAAGAGTTCAATGTTGCAATGAGCCATGATCGTGCCACCACACTCCAGCCTGGGCAAAAGGGCAAGAAGAAAGAAAGAGAGAAAGAGAGAGAGAGAGAGAAAGAGGGAGGGAAGGAGAGAGGGAGGAAGGGAAAGAAAGAAAGAAGAAGGAAAGAAAAAAAAGAAAGAAAAGAGAGAGAAAGAGAGAGAAAAAGAAAGGAAGGAAAGAAGAAGAAAGAAAGGAAGGAAAGAAAGAAAGAAGAAAAGAAAGAAAGAGAAAAAGAAGAAGGAAGGAAGGAAAGAAAGAATAAAGAAAGAAAGAGAAAAAGAGGAAGGAAGGAAGGAAAGAAGAAAGAAAGAAAGAGAAAAAGAGGAAGGAAGGAAGGAAAGAAAGAAGAAAGAAAGAAAGAAAGAAAAAGAAAGAAGGAAAGAAAGAAAGAAAAAAGCAATGATGGTAACTGGTAACTTTTAAGTTATATGTACTTTATTACAATTTTAAAATAAATAAACTTTTAAAACTAATCAATGGCTGTTACCAGTTACCAGTATACCAAAGCAGACAGTTTTGGTAAAGGAGGAGGTGGTGCCACAACTTCTGCAAATACTCATCCTGCGAGTTCTGGAATTTTAGATGCCTATAGCCCTCATTGACCTGAGACTTCTGGCCCTAGCAGCCTGAGGGAACTGGTATCTCTCTTCAGAATTCATCATGGATGTCTCAGTGTCATGACACCCAACAGACAAGTCTGGGAGTTGGGCAGGTTTGTGGTCCTCCTGAAGCCTTCATCCCCTGTGACATAGACTGGTTTGTATGTAATAACTATGTGCCTTACCTGGGACAATAATCCCAGTAGCCTAGGTCAGTATTTCCTCTGCCAGGTGCCCTGGCTGATGGGGGCTAGAACCTGTCTTCAGCATGGCTTCTGATGCAGCCACACAATTCCTGACAGAGGTCTGTGATCCAAAGCCTGAACAATAGGAAGACAACTCCAGACACCTTTAATGGGTAGTCCGAGACCAGCCTCGCCAACATGGCAAAACCCTGTGTCTGCTATAAATACAAAAATTAATGGGGCATGGTGACACCACGCCTGTGGTCCCAGCTACTCGGGAGGCTGAGGCAGGGAGAATCACTTGAGCCCAGGAGGCAGAGCTTGCAGTGAGCTGAGATCATGCCACTGCACTCCAGCCTGGCTAATAGAGCAAGAATCAAGGAAAGAAAGAAAGAAAAAGAAAAGAAAAGATAAAGAAGAGAGAGAGAGAGAAAAAAGAAAATATGCTTAATGTGTTGAAATGTAAATTAAAACTGCAAGGAGGTACCACTACACACCTATTACTGGTGGGGGGGGGGTGGCGATGGGTGCTGTAATCTCAGCTACTTGAGAGACTGAGGCACAAGAATTGTTTGAACCTGGAGGGGAAGGTTGCAATGAGCCGAGATCACTCCATTGCATTCCAGCCTGGGCAACAGAGCGAGACTCTGTCTCAAAAAATAATAAATAAATAAATAAAAAGTTATTTACAGTGAAGCAGTACCTAGAACACACAGATCATCCCCTGGGAGTAGACTCTGAGCTCTTTGATAACTCTTATCCTGCACAAATTATTCCTAGATCCTCCGAGCCTTTCTAGCCCAGAGCACAGAGCCTGATTCCCAGCAGCTGATTCTCAGACAAGTTTTTGTTGTTGGATTTTGCTTTGTTTTGTTGTTGCTGCTGTTGTCACTGTTGAGAGACAGATGATGATGACATGCTCCTCACTTACTTAAGTGTAGCCATTATTAAACCAGTAATTTGTTTACTGGAAATAATAGATTGCAGATGAGAGATCATAGGAAATCTCTCTTTGCAAACTTCTGTTCTCTTAGAAGAGGTTTTGCAGGAAAGGGTTTACTCAGCAGGCCTGCCTGATAAGAGTGTTTTTTATGCCTGAGACTTTGGGCCACACTGTACAAGTAGGATCCGATAAGTTTGTTTAACAATGTGATTCATGGTGAATGTCTGTTTTTGCTCAGGAAGGCTAGAGTCTAAGTAGCTGAGGTCAGTTACACAAGTTTGGCATGCCTACGTGACTCCCAATAAAAACCCTGAACACCAAGGATCAGGTGAGCTTCTCTGGTCGGTAATATTTCATGTGTTGTCACACATCATTGCTGGGACAGTATTTAAGTATGTCCCTGTACCACTCCACTGGGAAAAGACACCTAAAATCTTGCCTCTGGTCACTCTTGGACTTCACCCCATGTGCCTTTTCCCTTTGCTGATTCTAATCTGTATCCTTTCATTGAAATAAACTATAACTGTGAGTATAACAGCTCCTGAATCCTGTGAGTCTGGAAGATCATCAAGCTGAAGTTTGTCTTGGGTATCTGTCATAGAGGGCTTGTGCCCTTCACAACACACTTTGTCCAGAAGCATCTAGTACCAATGTATTCCCTTTTATACTTTTGTATTTATAGTGAATATTTACAATATTTTGTAAATATTAAACACTTTTATAATGAATCTTGGACACTGCTACTTTCTCAGATCATTTCTCAGAGGCTACATTGGCTAATTCGCTGATGTCTTCTCATATATAAAGGAACTGATAAAGAAACCGTGCTCAATAAATACTTTTTGAATAAGTACAACACTGCCATTCTGGTTATTTTAGTTTTCAAGTGTGAGGCACAGTTGTCACTCAGCCTTCAAAAAATAAAGAGGCTGTGCACGGTGACTCACGCCTGTAATCCCAGTACTTTGGGAGGCCAAGGCGGGCAGAACACTTGAGGTCAGGAGTTGGAGACAAGCCTGGCCAACATGGTGAAACCTCATTTCTACTAAAAATACAAAAATTAGCCGAGTGTGGCAGCATGCATCTGTAATCCCAGCTACCTCGGAGGCTGAGGTGGGAAAATCACTTGAGCCCAGAGGCAAAGGTTGCAGTGAGCCACTGCACTCCAGCTTGAGCAACAGAGTGAGACTCCGTCTTAAAAAAAAAAAAATAGAAACAGGGCCTTGCTCTATTGCCCAGGCTGGTCTTGAACTCATGGGCTCAAGCAATCCTCTTGCCTCAGCCTCCCAAACTGCTGGGATTACAGGCTTGAGCCTCCATGCCCGGCTGCCATTCAGCCTTATATCAACAGAATCAAGTAGATGGACCCAACAATCAGTGGATATGAGAAGTTCAGTAGATCTCTTTCACTCTAACAACGCTTCTCTCCTTGTTTTTCTCTTGCTTCTTAGGTACCCCATTCACTGTGTGTGTGTGTGTGTGTGTGTGTGTGTGTGCGCACTTCAACTACTCTTCCATCTATGTGTCTGTCTGCCCCACCAGAACATGATACCCCACCATGGGAAACACCATATGTATTGGAATCTCATTCTTCATAGCAATCATTTATCGTAAATATTGTTATTCCTACTTTAGAAATGGGGAAACAGGCCCAAAGATTGTAAGAACCTTTCCCACCATTGCACCATTGCAAGGTCAGTGTGTCACAGCCAGGATGGAAACCTATGGCTTTTTCATGCCATTGCCTATAAGGAGACAGTGTAGGTAGGACCCAAGTAATTTTCCCTGAGCAAGTTCTCCTGGTTGCTTTTCCTTTTCTTCTATGTAGTTTCCTTTTTTTTTTTTTTGAAAGAAAGAAAAAGAGAGGAAAGTGAGAGTGAAAGAAAGAAAGAAAGAAAAAAAAAGAATGTAAGAGAGAAAGAAAGAGGAAGAGAAAGAGGGAGAGAGAACGAGATTCTTGTTCTATTGCCCAGGCTAGAATGCAGTCTAAAAATGGGTATTAAAAACCT
>CAUYLG010023217.1:0-55000 GCA_963573385.1 Cacajao melanocephalus
CCTTACACAAAAATAAACTCAAAATGGATTAAAGATTTTAATGTAAGACCTAAAACCATAAAAACCCTAGGAGAAAACCTAGGCAATACCATTCAAGACATAGGCATAGGCAAAGACTTCATGACTAAAACACCAAAAGCAATAGCAAGGAAAGCCAAAATTGACAAATGGGATCTAATTAAACTAAAGAGCTTCTGCATAGCAAAAGAAACTATCCTCAGAGTGAACAGGCAACTTACAGAATGGAAGAAAAGGTTTGCAATCTATCCATCTGACAAAGAGCTGATATCCAGAATCTACAAGAAACTTAAACAAATTTACAAGAAAAAAACAACCCCATAAAAAAAAGGCAAAGGATATGAAAATACACTTTTCAAAAGAAGACATCTATGTGGCCAACAAACATATGGAAAAAGCTCATTGTCACTATTCATTAGAGAAGTGCAAATCAAAACTACAACGAGATACCATCTCACACCAGTTAGAATGGCAATCATTAAAAAGTCAGAAAACAACAGATGTTGGAGAGGATGTGGAGAAATAGAAACACTTTTACAGTGTTGGTGGGAGTATAAATTAGTTCAACCATTGTGGAAGACAATGTGGCAATTCCTCAGGGATCTAGAACAAGAAATACCATTTGACCCAGCAATTCCATTACTGGCTATATACCCAAAGGATTATAAGTCATTCTACTATAAAGACACATGCACATGTATAGTATTGCAGCACTGTTTACAATAGCAAAGACTTGGAACCAACCCAAATGCCCATCAATGATACATTGGATAAAGAAAATATGGCACATATACACCATGGAATACTATGTAGCCATAAAATAGAATGAGTTCATGTCCTTTGCAGGGACATGAATGAAGCTGGAAACCATCATTCTCAGCAAACTAACACAGGAACAGAAAACCAAATACCACATGTTCTCACTCATAAGTGGGAGTTGAACAATGAGAACAAATGGGCACAGGGAGGGGAACATCACACATCAGAGCCTGTTGGGGGTGGAGGGCAAGGGAAGAAAGAGCATTAGGACAAATACTAATGTAGATGATGGATTGATGGGTGTAGCAAACCACCATGGCACATGTATTCCTATGTAACATACCTGCACGTTCTGCACATGTATCCCAGAACTTATAATAAAAAATAAAATAGATATGGACACCTTATCTATTATTTTTACTTATTATTATTACTATTATATACATTTATTAGATATATATATATACACCTTAATGTACATATATACATATATCATCATTGTTGATAGTGGAAAAAATTTAAAAAGTGCATGCATTTCAGAAAAGCCATTGTTAAACATATTCTCCTACATTTTCAAAATAGTATCTTCTGAAGCCATTAAAAAAGAATGAAATCACTTCTATACAAGCTTTCTTTGAAGAATTTTCGTAAAATATATTTGAATGAAAAATGCAGAAAATATCTGGGAGTGGAATCCAGAAATCTGCATTTTATAATTATTCAATGAAGTTTGAGAATTATCTAAAATTTTTATGGCTGAAGAACATCTCCACCTCATGAAATCAGGATTGATCAAGTCTTATGTATAAATATTGGTTCTGTATGTTTTAACCCAAGTCAATACATTCTTTCTTTAATGCTGTTAGCCTCTTAGAAATCTAAACAAAAATTTCCTTGATGGGCATTCAACCCTTAAAAACTCTACCTACCAAATATCAAGTGGCATTTTTCCAGGAAAGCATGATCAGACACAATGTTGGGTAGAATATTCTTGTGTGCAGTCCCATAAGGATCCTTCTTAAGTATCAAGATTTCATCTGTAACACAACTACCCTATCAATGCTATGATTTTTCGTCATTCTTAGATCTCTTTCTATAGTTCCTATGTGTATTTTAATATTTTAAATAAATATCCACCATCCCTACCATGCCACACACAAAATAAAAATGGTAGCATTGAGCCATAGGAAATATTGTTAGAGCCTACCCGTGTCATTCACGAATCTAACAAATTCATACTTAGTCCTGATTTTATACCAAGGATTATATTAGTTTTTCTGAGCATATGATGATAAAAAAAAATTAGACATGTCTGCTACCCTCATGTATCTTAGATTCTAGATTCTAGTGGAAAATATAGACAATAAGTATGTTTGATTATTATATGTAAGTAAATCCCATAATGCTTTGATTCATATTTTTTTACATTTAATCATCTCTGAGATCTTGAGGTACCTTATAATTGATGGTGTATCATAACTTAATTGGCAGCATTTTTAATTTGTTTTCAATAATCCATAAAATAATGGCGCATCTTACAATGATGGCATCTAAAATTCACTGAAACAAGTGTACACAAACTGGAATACGTATTATAAAGGAAAGAAAACAGAAACCTTAGAGAGGATGATGGACCTGCTGAGAAGAGATCAAAGAATGGTTTTCTTTATATATTTTCTTTGATCCTTACCAACTTCTGCTATACTCATAAGAATGTTTTCTAATCCTCAGAAGATGAAGAATATGTAAATTTTGATGCTTTCTTTCCAAATATTACCCTAAGGTTTATCTGCTATAATATGGCCTGAACCATGGTAGTGGAGGTGGATGTGGAAATAAAATGGAACCATCTGTGAGATATTTAGGACATAGAGTGAACAGGACAGATTTGATGTGAGAGATGAGAGGTTCTGACATGGGTTGACTGGTATGAAACCCCAATGACATACAGAAACAATTGCTGAAGAAGATTTATTAGAATAATAGAACCTAATTTTTTCAGAGTAATTTCAAATGGCACACATGTCTAATTATATGATCTCTAAAGACAGAAACAAAGACTTTTAACTTGGTGAACTCACACATAACACAGAATGATGTTTTAATCAAGGTAGTATGTTTTAAATACTGCATCACATAAAGCAAAAGTGGGAAATACACCTAAACAATCCATAATTTGGATTGGGTATTTAATCCAGATGACTAGTTAGTATTATTGATGTTAACTATAAAGTCGTGCTTGTTTAATATGTTTTTTTTAACTAGTAAATCCTAAATCCATTGGGAAGAATTGAGGGTAAATCCCTCAAACAATGGTAGGATAGCATTTTAAATATCTAAAAGCAACACACAATGCATTTTATAACTAAAGAAATAAGATTAGTAATATTTATTTGTAATCGTAAGACCGGATAAACGTTTTTAAAAGGAGTGTCTTTTTACTGGGAAAGATAGTATCACTATGATGATATAATATCTGAAGTCTTAGAACCAGTTAATAAGCAATTCTTTCTAGTTATATAGTAGAGGCTTTTCAAGATTTATCGCATTTATTATCTCCATTTTGTCAGAAAATGGCCAAAATTTTACTTCTAATTTTATATATACTGAAGGCTTCTGAGATACATGAAAAAACATCACACGAGATAGCATTGTTACAGGTTACTGGAAATGTTTAATTTATCCATCCATGGGTTAGCAGAATACCATGTTAGTGTCAGATACAGATGGATTGAATCCCCTAGCTGAGCCTCAGTTGCCATATATGTAAAATAAAAAACAAAATTTTGTTCCAAATGGGGTTTTGGTTTGTATGGTTTGAATGAAGATAAAGTATGATGAAGCAAATGGCATTATTATTTTTATTTTATATAATCAAATACTGGTTACTTAGATAGATTTAGAAAATTTTTCTTCTTTTATCAGAATGCTTATCTCTGATTAGACATATCCTTAGTTTTAAGTCCTGATGTAACTATCATCTTTGCAGTGTTAGTCCTAAAAATAAAAACTCTTGAAAATATGCTGCTTAAGCATACAACAGACTAGCTCTGAGCAATATTGTACTTTTGACTGTAAGCAGAAACAAATGTGAAATCACACATTGTATGGTAGATTTCTTCCCTGAGCTTCCTTCTAGTGTTTGCTGTACAGGTAAATACCCAGTTGGAGAATACTGACCACAAAAATGATACATTCTAAATTATGAGAACCATATCCTTATCCATCTATTCAACAGACTGTGTCTTTAAATAGTTTCTTTAAATACAGAGAAAAACAGGGTTTACTGTGCTGCAGTATTCGTAAGTAAGGAACTGATTCATTCTACCATAGTGTGACTTGGACAGAATGATAAACAAGAACATTATCATTTTGCAGGGCAGGACATGGCCCAATTTAAAAATAGCTCTAAATTATTAAGAAGCACTTGAATAGTATATGTCATTGTCCAAAACATGCACCACATTACCATGAACAAATTTTAAATGCCTATATTTTAAGGAATACATTTGTTAGCATGTAGTATAAATTCTTTAATTTAGGCATATATGTGTTCCTTGTGATGTGTTGTATTCATTTCCTATGTACTATAATCACTGAATGCAGTTAGCATACCAATTTTGAGTTTTACTCAAGCTGCAGGTAACACTAATTACTGAGCAGGCGGTTTGACATCTGCATTGAATGTATCTGTACGCATAAAATATAATTATCCTTGGTAGTGGGACAATATGTTGTTATTAATAAATGCCAATATAAACATTTTCTATTATTTTAGATGTAGATGTATTTTAGACCATACCCAAACAAATGTATTCACAGTTTCTTCTCTAATTTTCTAGAGTAAACCCTGCCTATTTTATACAACAGGATGCCAACATATTTCCTAGGGCAAATAATTAAAGGAACCTTGAAATATTTCGGTACAAAACCAAGAGACAACTGTCACAGCAAACATAGAAAATGTACATGTCAAGCTTTAAACAAACAGATGTATGTACTCTCCTTTTTGAATAAAGATACACATTTATAGTCTTTCTGTAAAATACATTTGAATGGTTTTCCCTCCCTGCTGACAAAATAGATTAGTCTAGCTGATTTCTGTCTATATAAAGTTTTACACTTTGACTCAACAATTTAACTGCTACCAAATTACCCATTTACCAACATTCTGTTTGTCAAATTTGGAGAGAAATTTGCATTTGTCATTTTGGTTCTTTCTCATTCCACAGTTCCCCTAACATTTGCCCTGTTCTTAATTCTTTCCTTAACAAATTTCCCTTCCCATGCCAACCTAGCAGCAATTTCTCCCTATAGATAATGTTAAATATATTTTTAAATAATGCTGATAGCTTTAAATCAGAGAAATCAGACAGGTCAGAGTCAATGTAATCCAACATCATCTCTGCTGGTTGCACTTTTAAAGCCAGTATCCCAGGCCCATATCTACTTTTAACAATACATGTGAATAAGTCATATCAGGATACTGCAGTGAAATTTAAACAAAAGATATGGATCCTTTAACCCTGTGATATGTGTTATATTTAAACTACTGAATTGAAGGATGCCTTTTGGTTTGAAATTACAAGTACATGTGAATGGGAAGCACAGATATCTATCTTTCGAGGCTTTTCTCTTCCACCCACCTGCACACAGATTCCTTATAGCCATAAAATAGATGGAAGAGTCAGTGGGGCCAAGGTGAAACATGACCTCAAAGTCATGGAAAACCTTATTACAGTGGAGGAAGGCCCTTCTACCCCATACTCTGCATCTACCTTATTGGATATTTATTAAAACCACAATGGAGGCAGACCTCCTCTGAAGAAGAGACATGACCATTATTTATCTTAGTATCCCCCATGCCTATTATGGTGTGTTTCACATAAAAAATACTCAATAAATGATTGATGAATGAATGAATGAATGAACAAGTAAGTAAATTGCTAATCAGCCCTAAGAGGGTTCTATGTGTCCAAATGAGAATTGGAAGGGGATTTTTTTTAAGCACTTGCTGGCAGAATAATCAGAAAGATGGTTAGAATAACACCAGATCCAATTTTCTCTCTGGGTGGATCAATCCTTTGCCTCTTCTAGGCTCTGAGAGCACACAATTACATCCTAATACAAATTGCAAGAAGCAAAAAGGAAACTTTCATGCTACTGCCCACTGACCATAGTTTACACAGGTGCTGGGACATTTAAATATGATGTTGCTCTACAGATCTTCTTGTCAGATATCACCAATTTATTCAAAGTTGCACAAATTCAGAGAAAAACAGTTAAATCAATGCTTTTCTGAGTGAAGCAAAATCAAATGGTAATGTAATGCACTGGATTGTGTGATCTAGGACCGTATTATCCAGAGACTAAAATCAAACAACCTAACTAATTAGGATGTCTCTTCTCTCTCTTCTGGCCACCCAACGGCTAATCAATTTGGCAGATATTCAGTGGCTCTGACTCTTTAGTTTATATTATATAGACATAGCCATAGACTAAACTGGCCCAGACATATTTGAAATGCTCACTCAGCATGTGCTTTCCTTTGGGAACCACAGCTCTGTTTAAGCCATATTTTTATGAAAACAGAATACATATATCAAAGTGTGTTCTGTTTCCATGTTTATCTTTCAAAATCTAACTTAATGCACACACATAGATCATATACATTTAACTTTATTAGGCTTTGAAAAAATGCCATTCATGCGCTTTATGGCACATATGAAATGTTAATTCTTTTCTTTTTTAATAATTAATAATCCGAAATAAATTCACAACTTTTGTGTTTGGGCAGATTGATTACATTTGCCATGTTCTGGTACCATCATGGCAGGGGTAAAAAGCCTGAAATTAAGCAGTTCTAGAATAATTCTTTTCTTTAAAGAATCTGTTTTAACAAAACATGATAATGATTAAAAATGCTAAGATGTTGAAAATACAGTGTGGGCTACAAAAAGGTGGGATAATTTACCTTAGTGAAAAAGTTACATAATGAGAGATTCTAGTACATATTTTATGAGCAGATTATAAAAACACCAAACCCTGAATAGAAATTTAGACAGACCTACTGTTTGTAGAATTTTCTCAAGTGGCTGAATATTATGTTGGTCAGAAAAGAGAAATAAAATATTCTTCAATTACAAATAAGCATACAAAGATTTTCCTGTAATTTTTAAAGGAAGTTATATTCTTATTCTCTTGGCTGCTGTAGATATGATTTCTAGGGACCCAAGAATGCATCTTACTAAATTCATTTATTGTAAAGGATAAAGTTATGCCTCTTTTCAATGCCCTTGTCAGTTAATTCCTAACTGTCTGAATAATGAAAAGTTAGATGAATAGTTCGAGTAGAGGACATTTAAGGTCTCTTCCACCTTCAATACTAGATATACCAGTAACATCAGGTTTTACTTGCTAAGGCTGGTGAAATGTGAAGCATGTAGATGACTCGTCTCTCTTCCAATATTCAAATTGATCCTTAGAGATTAAAAAGAAACTCTACCACATAGGGAGAATAGCTTAAGGAGGCCAAATGATATATATCTTTAAAAGCTTTACTTTGTTTCAAACAGCTTCTCCAGTGAGAAAATGTTGCTTGGGGATATTAAGGGCATATAACTTCTAAGGAGGGCAGAGTTCATTGCCATCAAGAGATTTTTGAAGGTGAAAATCGGAGTACTGAACAAAAGAAGATATTGATTAAGCAACCAAAGGAAAAGGATGGGATCTTGGCAGCTCTTAGTAAATACTTAAGTGCTTTAAAAATGCTTTTGGGGACTTAGTAAAATAAATGCTTAATAAGTAAGAATAATAATTGGAAATGAGAACAATGCATCTTAATGGAAAACAGTTTAAACCCACACAACTTTCTTCACCTTCCAAGAATTTGGCTGAAAGTAGTTCAAAAGGCAGGAAATTGGCATTTTAGTATTCTGTTTGAGAAAGAGAAAGATAAATTATGAAAGTAGAATTAATTTTTGCTCTGATCTGATAAAAATTTCAAGGGTCATCAGTGTTCATATTTTAGCACGTCAGGATACATACTCAATTAAGTGTGCCAAATTCTGTCCAGAAAAAAAAGTCTTCCTTATTCTGAAAGGGAAATCTGTAATATGACAATATCTGTGTAACAATTGCCTTGATTTACACTAACTGTAAATAATAGTTGAGCTACACTTCTATGAATGTATTTCAGAACTCCAGAAATTAAAAAATGGTGATTATTATCTTTGCTATACTTAACTATCTCAAAAATTCTCTTTGCCATTTTCATTCTTCTCATATTAACTCAGAACTTGGCTGAGAGACTTCATGATTCCACTCAGTAATATAAGCAGGTAGGACAAAAGATAAACGCAAAACCCAACCAATGGCAGGAGACAAGTGCTGGAGGAACTCTCACGGCAATAGAAGCTGAATTGCAAGGTGCAGCCGGCTGAATAGGGGTGAATCTAAGAAGCACCAAAGTTTTCATCACCACTGAAGAAATACTTGAGAGGCAAAATCAAAGAAAGAACAAGATCCTGAAAGAACAGGATCCAAATAGCTAGGCATAAAACAAAGTCTTCATGGAAAACACTCCTTAGAATTCTAGTTAGAAAGGGTGATATCCAAGAAATCTGCGTGTAAGTAACTGGGATATCAGACAGGGTAGCAGATTGAAATCCAGGAGTAGGGAACAAAGGTCCATGGACCTAGTCTAGTGTTGAGAAATAGAGTTGAAATGCAAAGTCGACAAAGATCATCTCTAGGCCCCTCAAGGTCTACGTCTGATTAGTATCAAAAGAGATGAGGAGAGCAATACAAGACTCAGTAAAGTAGTGAATAGGTACTCACCATCAGGAGCTGATGTTGTTTGAATATGTTAACTGAAAACTATGCAATATTTAATGCAACTAGAAGAATATATTTAATAGATATTGCCATATACAACACATAATAACAAAATAAACACCTGAAAGCCCAGTCTCCAAACTAATTGCCCCACGTTACCAAAGCTATTGCCTTTACCTGCAGACTTCTTCCCTATTTCAGCCCCTTGCCTCCTCCAGAGATAATAACTCCATTCACAATTTCATGTTTATTATTCTCGTTTTATAAAGTGGTTTTATCTCACGTTTATGTATTTATAAACAGTATATTATTTGCTTTGCTTGTTTTTTAGCTTCATGAAAAATGAAATCACACTATACATAGTCTCTTGTGATTTACATTTCTACTTTTTTTCTAGGATTTATACATTTTTTGTGTGTGAGCCATAATTATTTTTCAATGCTGTATGATATTTTATTTTCTCAGTATACCAAAATATATTCATTCATTTACTTATCCATCCTCTTAGCATTATTGTGAATAATGCTGCTCTACACATTTCCTATATCATTCTCCTGGTGAACGTGTACAATAATTTCTCCAAAACCAACTTTTGAGTTAGAATTGCTGGGCCATACTGTAGACAAATATATAACTTAACAGAATAATACCAAATTGTTTTCCAAGATATGTGTCAAATTTGCTTTCCCCTCGGCAGATTCTAAATGTTCCTATTGACCCTCATGCTTGCCAACATTTTGTGTTGATAATCCTATTTTTTTCAGATATATAAAATGCTATTTCACAGTTCCCTTAATTTGTATTTTTCTGATTAGTAATGAAATAAACATCTGTTTTTATTCTCGACACATTTCACATACTACAAAATTCCTGTAGTGATTCGTCCATTTTAGCTATTGGGTTGTGATTTTTGCTTATTGATTTGTCATGGTTTAAAAAATATATTTATTTAAAACTATTCTAGATACCAATCATTTTGCAGTTATATGTCTTGTAAATACATTTCCTCCATTTGAAGCTCGCTATGTCATTATTAGTAATGAAGTAAAGTTCTATATTTTAATGTACTCTAATATATGTATCTTGTCTTTTATGGTTAGTATTTTTTGCTTCTTATTAAAAAGAAACATACACTGAGCTCATAACAATATTCTCCCATTTTTTTTTTCTTAAATTTTTCTTTCATTATTTTACAAGTGAGCCAAGAGGAGAAAGTTGAGATAGAAAGATATAAGAAAACAGTAAACGTTTCTGAGCACTTAATATATTTGAGGTATTGTACAAGAGGCTGGATTTTTTTCATTAATTCATATATATCGACTTCTTTACATACAATGTTTCCATTTAACCCTCTGCTTTCCTGTGTATTAGAAGCCTGCACTGATGATCATGACTTGGAGAGTATTTAGAAAAAAATGTCTTAGATCCCGTATACCACTGTTTAATTGAATTGTGCCTGGTGTTTTGGTTCTATTTAGTTATTATTACCCATATTATCCCACTGCTAGGCTCTGACTGTCATAGAAGCATGGGCTTTGCAGACAACCTGGACAGTTCTATGCAGGGTAGGGGCTATATATGTAAAAAGGTACCTTCCATGGTTTACATTCTTCACTAATAAGTGTGTGTAAGGAAAGAAAAAAGACCACATGGTAATCCATGATCACCACCACCACCACCACCACCACCACAACACAACACTGTAGATTTTTCTAGGAACTTTATTCAGGACACAGTGTCTTGTTTTCCTTCTAAAATCAATGCAGAAGCACTGTATCAAATAAATGAGCTCCTTACGCCCCCTGAGCTCCAGATGTTTGGTTAGACAAGTAAACATTTAGATGGGAGAAAAATTAAAAGGATGACTCTTTCTATATAATTCAGAGGGTTACTGCAATATTCTTTGCAGATATTTTCTACTAAAAAGGACTGTAATAAATATGCTGTGATTGTTATCTCCTAGATGAAGGTGATGGCATGTCACAGAAGGATCTGGTGTCCAAAGAGGTGACTTCAAGTTCTGGGAACTGGTGAACATTTCTTGTGGCATATTTATGATGTGGGCTTAAATTATATTTGCTATGGATGTGTTCTGAATATAAACTTAAAAGATGAAATAATCGTCTTCTTCACAGAGAAGTTAACGTGTCCCTTTTCCATTTGTTTTCAAGTGCCTACTTGGTCTAGCAAGAGAACACTTTGAAACCTAAGTATGTGGCATTGTACTTGCTGATTAATATAAATCAACTTATTTTAATAAATTAGCTCATCTATTGATTCCAAGATAACTTCACGCTTCAGATACTTACAAACTCAAAAGCAAACTGCAGGTCAGACCATTACACCTATTTAGTTCTCTTACTAAAAGGTCATCTGAAGGATTGTTTACTCTTTAGTTTGGTAACTCTCAGCACAAATATCTACGGTTGGTTTATACTGGTGACATCATTGTCATCCATATCAAGGGATACAATGTTCAAAACTCATGCCTGTAAAACGAATATAGATGTGTCAGCTTCTTTAGAGTGACTGGAAGAGAAGACCGTCCTTCAGCCACAGTCTATGTATGGTTGATGTTTTATAGGGTTTGTGACTCTTAGAAGTTGTCAGTTGTGACCCATGGCCATGCTTCAAAATGATGCACCCTATTTCCTGCTGTTCACTGCTATGGTACATTATATATTTATAACAATTTTTCTGATCCCCTGGTTTGTGACTGGTCTGCATCAGGTCACCACACAGATATCATTTATCTTCCAGATAATAAGACATGATAAAATCTCACAGGACTAATGCTACAGGTAACAGCAGTTGCTGTAAGACACACCCAATTTAGTTTATTATATAAGTCATACTTTTATCACTAAAATGTTATTGCAATGGAGAGGTGACTTTTATAACAATAATAATATAATTTTACATTTAGGGAATTCTTTACCGTTTCTAAAGCCCTTTCAGCTTGCATCATCTCATAGAATCCCTACAATAACTTGATGGAATGTACAGCAGGTATCATGTCCCTAATTAACAGATGAAAAACTAATACTAAGAGAAAGTTAAGTGACTTGCTCAGATACAAAACTTTGTGTAAATAGCTAGGCCAGACCTAAGAACCAAGATTATTTTCCTTCTTTAAAATAGGGTGATGGGAATAGGTCAGCACTTTCCAAACTTTTCTTCTGAGCCCTAGCATAACAAAAACGGTCCCACAGTAATACATTGGATCTAAAACCTCTACCATCATTTAAGCCAGAGCAATTATGGTCTTTTCTATTTTTTAAAAAATATTTGAACTCTGTATTATTTCTAAGGAAAAAATAGTAACAGGATACAGAAAGAAAAATCATTGAAATAGATTATCTCCACCTCTGACTTTATTTCTTTCTGTGATTAGTCAAGTGGTAATATACAAGAATCCTTCTACTCCTCATTTCTAACTTCATCCCAGCTGTAGCATATTATTGTCACTATGACCAATTAGTCGTATATAAAATAAAAATCATTCTATTTTCACTAATAAGTTCAAGTGTAACTTTCTAAACACACACACATACACTTCCTGGTCCTGATTTAGTATCTGTGGGTTTGAAGACCATTATCACATAATATTATATGTAATGAAGAATCTAATTTACTCCATTCAGCTATAGAGGGTCAGTGGTTCATAAGGACAACTAGGACACTTTTATTCACCACTAAGTGATATAGGATTATACAGGTCCTGATGATGGCATCAGCTGATCACAAGCTGTGGCAGGGGAGATATGGTAATTTAGGGGGAAAATGTGCAGACCAAGCAAATTTTCATATATGTTTTGAAAGTCTCCCATTTGCACCAGAGATGGGTTTAGTCTGTTTTTCAGGTAGCAAGGGTGAAGTCATAGATACCATATAAAGTAAAAGTTCAAAAATGCTGTCATTATATAAGCAGAAAACATTGGAAAATAAACATTTTTATAATGTTTTAACAATAGCTACAAAAGTATTGACTGGATAGGAGTGAATTTAATAAAAGATTGCAAGACCTCTAACCTAAAAACTACAAAACATTGTGAAGACATTAAAAAGGACCCAAATAGGTAGGAATTTGAAGAGTCAAGTTGTTAAGATGACAATTCCCCCTATAGATCTAAAGGTTAAAAGCAATATAAGTCATAATCCCAGCAGGATATTTTTTTAATAACAAACTGATTATAAAATGTCTATAAAAACATAAGGAGCCTAGAATGCCCAAAACATTTTGTAAGAAGAAATAAAGCTGGAGATTTTATACAAATTGACTTCCATATATACCACAAAACTAAAGCAATCAAGAAACCATGACGCTGGCATAAGGATTAGCAAGTAGACCAATAGTACAGAATAGAAAACCCAGAAAGAGACCCACACTTCCATGATTATTTAATTTTTGATAAGGGTTGCAAAGCAATCCAATTATAGAAGGAAAGTCTTTTAAAAATCTATGCTAAGCCAGGTGCAGTGGCTCATGCCCATAGTCCCAGCTGAAATGGGAGGATCCCTTGAAGCCTGGGGAGGTGGAGGTTGCAGTGAGCCGAGATCGTGCCACTGCACTCAAGCCTGGGTGAAGAAGTCAGACCCTGTCTCAAAAAAAAAAAAAAAAAGGAGTACCTACATGGAGATGGGTGAACAACTTTGATCCTAGTTTTGTACCATACACAAAAATTAATTTGAAGTGGATCATGAACCTAAATAGAAAAGCTGAAACTATAAAGCATGGAATGAAAACAGGAAAACATCTTCGTGACTTTGAGGGAGCACAGAAAGTAAAAACCGTAAAAGAAAAATATGATAAACTATACGATCAAAATGTAAAAATGTCCCTGGGGAGTGGCCAAGAAGGCGAACCAGAAGCAGATAATGTGTGTGGCTCTCATGGACAGAAATGGAAGGGGCAAGTAAATGCAGCATGTTCAGCTGAAACATCCAAGTACTCACTGGCACTAATCAAGGAAACAACTCGACCTACCGAGAACAGAGAAAAGCAAGGCAGGATGACAGCCCACTTAGAGCAACACAAAGCCAAGGAAAACTCCTTTGCCCAGAGAAGCTGTGAGTGAATGTGCAACCCCAGGAACCCACACTTCTCCCACGGACCTTTGCAAACTTGCAGGTCAGGAGATCCCCTCATGAACTCACTCTACCAGGGCCTTCAGTCTGACACAGAGACTTCCATGGAGTTTTGGCAGAGCAGCCACTCAGGTGCATGCAGAGACTCAGGAGCTTTAGATACTCTGGTTTTCCAGGCATCCCACCAAAAGTAGTTGCAACTCCAGCAAAGCAGGAGGTTAGAGACCCCCCATACATACCCCTAGGAAAGAGGCTGAATCCAGGGGGTTGAGCAGCAACAGTCTGTGGGCCATACTTCTACGGTGCCTCAACTAATAAGCCTACTAACTTGGAATTACAGCCAGCAACTAGTAGCAGCATTGCACCTTCCTGGGATACAGCTCCTGGGGGTAGGGGTGGGCCACTATCTCTGATGTTTGAGAGACAGTCCTCACTGCCTTTGTGCTTTGGAGAGTCCAAACAGACTAGGGGTGAAAGAGATCCCCCAGCACATCACAGCTACTCTACAAAATATGTCACCAGACTACTTATTGGAGTGAGTCCCCAGTCCTGTTCCTCCTGACTCAGCGGGACCTCCCAACTGGGGTTTTCAGGCACCTCCATCAGGTGTGTTTGGCCAGCAACAGTCCTGCACCTCCCTGAGATGAAGCTTCCACAGGGAGGAGCAGGCTGCCATCTTTGCTGTTTCACAGCCTTCACTGGTGATACCTCCAGGTACTGGAAAATCCAAGGCAGCTAGGGACTGGAGCAGACCCCCAGCATACTTCAGCAGCCATACGGAAAAGTGGCCCATTCCCATATCTCCTCACTGGGGAGGTCCTCCAAGCCTGGGCCTCTACCCACTCTCTGACAGAGCTATCAAGCCAGTAGCAGCTCAGCAACTCCCTGGACAAAGTCTCCAAGGGCAATTGAAAGCCTATGTGTCACTGCCTCTGCAGTGGAACTGCCCTTCCTACCCTCAGACTAACAAAAAACCAAGGCCCTAAGTGCTTTATCCACACCTTCAACAAGCTGCAGTCGACCCAAGGATATGAGGCCAGTCCATCTCCCATGGGTCCTACACACCCCCAACTGTTTGTCACCAGACAAAGAACCCCAGGCCTGGGCCCACATCACAGACCTTCCATCCTGGGCGGATTACCCTGAGCTATTGCTGACCAACATCTCTCTGGGGTAGAGCCCCCAGGAGAGAAGCAAAGTGGTGGAGCGGTAAGCCAGCTGATGTGGAGCCCAGAGGGTTTTGTGCAGAATTGTCTGTAGCAGAGCATGGTAAGAGATAGCCATCCCCCTGTGCTCGACTTGCTCTCATAAGAGATATTAGCCCTAAGGGAACTGTTGATCTTCACAGGGAGGTCTTGTACATCAGACAGGACTGGTCCAACCTTAGCACTCCTTGATTTGCTGGCCTCTCCTGGAACCCCAGCCTGGCCATACCTGCTCACAGAACAGTCTTGGGTCCCCTGGGGGGCCATACCATACCTACACCATAGCTTCTGAGCTGGTAGACCATGCCTGACCAATGGAGAGCTCCAGCAAGGTGGCACCTATGACCACAAACCAGCCCGCATGTTGCTTCCCCATATTGCAGCTTCCCCTGAGCCCACAGCAACTCCCCATATCACATTGCTGGTGTGTGCCTGCACAAGTGGGTTTTACTTTAATTCCCTCAGCAACATGTGGGACTGTAGTATGCACCCCAACCCCCACAGACTACCACTGCAGACAGAGCCTTGGCAGACACAGAGCCAGAAAGCCCACCCTTCCCCATGTCCTGCTCTTGTGCTAACACTACTCAGAGAAGAGGGGATCCTCCCACACCCTGAGTAATAACTTCTGCCTGTGGGGCTCAGAAAAGGCACCAGACCTGCACTGGCTAGCACCTCACCCGAAACCAACAACACCTCCACTGCAACAGCACTAAGTCTCCAGCAAGGGCCCCCCACTCCCCACACCCAACTGCCTTGTCTCATCCATGTGGTGAATGGCCACAGGGAGATGGGCACCTCTGAACCCACTAACACTTGGCTGGAACTGCTGCACCTCAGCCCCCACAGCTCAGTAGACTCCAAACCTCAAGTATTCAGAGAACAAAGTCAGGATCCAAAAGATGTATCCGAGAGTTAGAGCACACAGTCCAGGAGTTGGGAGCTGAACATTGGCCCCCTAAAATCTTCCAGAAATGAAACCAGTTGGTGGAATCCACCTTACGCCACAATCAAATCCTCAAGTTCATTGAATAGGATAAAAGAAAAAAAAAAATCCAAAGGTGAACAACCTCAGAAATTGAAGGTAGATAAGCCCACAAAAATAAGAAAGAATCATCACAAGAATGCTGAAAACTCAAAAAGCCAGAGTATATCCAAATGAATGCATCACCTTTCCAGCAAGGGTTTGGAACAGGGCTGAGACTGAGATGGCTGAAATGACAGAAGTAGAATTCAGAATATGAATAGAAACAAAATTCACTAAGCTACAAGAGTATGTTGTAACCCAAAGCAAGGAAGCTAAAAATTGTTATAAAATATTGCAGGAGCTGACAGACAAAATAGCCAGCATAAAGAAGAATGTAACTGACTTAATAGAGCTGAAAAACACACTACAAGAATTCCATATTGCAATCACAAGTATTAATAGCAGAAGATACCAAGTAGAGTAAACAATCTCATTGCTTGAAGACTGCCTTTCTAAAATAAGACAAGCAGACAAGAATAGAAGAAAAAATAATAAAAAGGAAAGAAAAAAACTCTAAAAAATATGGGATTATGTAAACAGACCAAATCTACTACTGATAGGTGTCCCTGAAAGAGATGAGGAGAATGAAACCAACTTGGAAAATATATTTCAGGATATCATTCATGAGAACTTTCCCAACTTAGCTAGAGAGATCAACATTCACATCATTCACATTCAGGAAGTACAGAGAACCCCTGTAAGACACTCCTTGAGAAGATCATCCCCAACACACATAATGATCACATTCTCCAAGGTCAAAATGGAAGAAAAAATGTAAAAGGCCAGTAAAGAGAAAGGTCAAGGCACCTACAAAGGAAAGCTTATCAGACAAAAAGCAGAAATCTCAGCTGAAACCTTACAACTTAGAAGACATTGCGGGCCAATATTCAACATTCTAAAAGAAAAGAAATTCCGAACAAAAATTTCATATCCAGCCAAACTAAGATTCATAAGTGAAAGAGAAATAAGATCTTTTTCAGACAAGCAAATGCTGAGGGAATTTGTTACCACCAAAGCTGCCTTACAAGAACTCCTGAAGAAAACACTAAATATAGAAAGGAAAGACCATTATGAGCCACTACAGAAACACACTGAAGTATACAGAGCAGTGACACTACAAAACAATCACATAAACAAGTCAGAAAAATAACCAACTAACATCATGATGACAGGATCAAATCCACACATATCAGTACTAACTTTAAATGGAAATGAACTAAATGCCCACAATTAAATGACACAGAGTAGCAAGTTAGGTAAGGAACCAAGACCCATTGCTATGCTGTCTTCAAGAGACCCACCTGACATAAAATAACACACATTGGCTGACAATAAAGGGTTGGAGAAAAATCTACTAAGCAAGTGGAAAACAGAAAAAAGCAGGGGTGGCAATCCTAGTTTCTGACAAAGCAGACTTTTAACCAACAAAGATTATAAAAGAAAAAAGAGCATTACATAATGGTAAAGGGTTCAATTCAACAAGACAATCTAACAATCCTAAATATATACGCACCCAACACAGGAGCAGCCAGATTTATAAAGCAAGTTCTTAGAGACCTTAAAAGAGACTTAGACACCCACACAATAATAGTGGGAGACTTTAACACCCCACTGAAAATATTAGACAGACCACTGAGACAAAAAATTAACAAAGATATTTAGGACATGAACTCAGCACTGGATCAAATGGACCTGTTAGCTATCTACAGAACTCTACACCTGAAATCAACAGAATATACATTCTTCTCATCACCACATGGCACGTAATCAAAAATTGATCATATAATTGAAAGACTTCTCAACAAATCCTAAAGAACTGAAACCATAACAGTTTCTTAGACCACAGTGCAACCAAATTAGAAATCAAGACTAATAAATTCACTCAAAACTATACAGTTACATGGAAATTGCATAACCTGCTCCTAAATGACTTTTGGGCAAATAACAAAATTAAGGCAGAAATCAAGAAGTTCTTTGAACTGATAAAAACAAAGATACAATATACCAAAATGTCTGGACACAGCTAAGTCATTATTAACAGGGAAATTTATAGCACTAAATGTCCACATCAAAAATTTACAAAGATCTCAAGTTAATGACCTAACACTACAACTAAAAGAATGAGAGAACCAAGAGCAAACAAATCCCAGAGTTAGCAGAAGAAAAGAAATAACCAAAATCAGAGCTGAACTGAAGGAGACTGAGACATGAAAAACCATTTGAAAGATCAACTAATCCAAGAGCCATTTTTGGGGGAAAAATTAATAAAATTAATTGTTAGCTAGACTAATGAAAAAAGAAAGGGAACATTCAAATAAACACAATCAGAAACAACGATGGGGATATTACCACTGACCCCACAGAAATAGAAACATCCATCAGATTTTATTACGAACACCTCTATGCACATAAACTAGAAAATCTAGAAGAAATGGATAAATTCCTGGACACATACACCTTCCCAAGACTGAACAAGGAAGAAATTGAATCCCTTAACAGACCAATAACAAGCTGTGAAACTGAGGCAGTAATAAATAGCCTACCAACAACAATTTTAAAAAGCCCAGGACCAGATGGATTCACAGCTGTATTCTACCAGATGTATTAAAGAAAAGCTGGTACCATTCTGATATGGTTTGGCTGTGTCCCCACTCCAATCTCATCTGAATTGTAGTTCCCATAATCCCCATGTGTTGTGAGAGGGACCTGGTAAGAGGTAATAAAATCATGGAGGTGGTTTCCCCCATGCTATTCTCATGACAATGAGTAAGTGCTCATGAGATCTGATGGTTTTATATGGGGCTTCCCCTTTCATTTGATGCTCATTCTTCTCCTTCCTGCCATCATATGAAGAAGGATGTGTTTGCTTCCCCTTCCACCATGATTGTAAGTTTCCTGAGGCTTCCCCAGCCATGTGGAACTATTAGTCAATTAAACCTCTTTCCTGTGTAAATCACCCAGTCTTGTGCAGTGCCTTATAGCAGCAAGAGAATGAACTAATACAGTAAATTGGTGCTGCAGTGAGTGGGGCACTGCTGTAAAGATATCTAAAAATGGAGAAGCAACCTTGCAACTGGGTCAACTGGCTGAGGATAGAAGAGTTTGGAGGGCTCAGAAGGAGACAGGAAAATGTGGAATAGTTTGGAACTTCCTAGAGACTTGGAGGGCTCAGAAGACAGTAAGATGTAGGAAAGTTTGGAACTTCTAGAGACTTGCTGAATGGTTGTGATGAAAATGTTGGTAGTGATATAGACAGTGAAGTCTAGGCAGAGGTGGTTGCAGATGGAGATGAGGAACTTGTTGGGAACGGGAGCAAAGGTGATTCTTGTTATGATTCAACAACGAGACTAGTGGCATTTTGCCCTTGTCCTAGATATCTGTTGAACTTTGAACTTTAGAGAGATGATTTAGGGCATTTAGTGAAAGAAAAGCAGCAAAGTGTTTAAAAGGAAGCAGAGCATAAAAGCTTGGAAATTTGCCGCCTCAAGATGTGATAGAAAAGAAAACCCATTTTCTGGGTAGAAATTCAAGCCAGCTGCAGAAATTTGTGTAAGTAACCATGAGCTGAATGCTAATCACAGAGACAATAGGGAAGATGACTCCAGGGCATGTCAGAGACCTTAGCGACAGCCCCTCCCATCACAGGCCTGCAGGCCTAGGAGGGAGAAGTGGTTTCCTAGGATAGGCCCAGCGCCCCCCTACAGTGTGCAGCCTAGGGACTTGGTGCTGTGCATCCCAGCTGCTCTGTCCACAGCTAACAGAGACCAAGGTACAGCTTGAACCATGGCTTCAGAGGGTGCAAGCCCACACCTTGACTTCCATGTGGCATTGAACTTGCAGGTGGACAGAAGTCAAGAATTGAGGTTTGGGAACCTCCTCCCTGATTTCAGAGGATGTATGGAAACTCCTGGATGTGCAGACAGAAGTGTGCTGCAGAGGCAGAGCCCTCATGGAGAACCTCTGTTAGGGCAGTGCAGAAGGCAAATGTGGGGTCAGAGTCTCCATACAGAGTGTGTACTGGGGCACTGCTTAGTGGAGCTGTGAGAAGGCGGCCATGGTCCTCCAGACCACAGAATGGAAGATCCACCAACAGCTTCCACCATGTGCCTGGAAAAGCCACGGGCACTCAATGCCAGCCCGTGAAAGCAGTCAGGAGGGGTCTGTACCCTGCAAAGCCACAGGGGCAGAGTGGCCCTAGGCTTTGGGAGCTCACCTATTGCATCCGCATGCCCTGTATGTTAGACATGGAGTCAAAGGAGATAATTTTGGAATGTTAAGGTTTAATGACTGCCCTATTGAAATTTGGACTTGCATGGGGTCTGTGGTTTCTTTGTTTTGGTCAATTTCTCCCATTTGGAATGGGTGTATTTACCCAATGTCTGCACCCCCATTGTATCTAGGAAGTTATTAACTTGCTTTTGATTTTACAGGCTCATAGGTGGAAGGGGGTTTCCTTGTCTCCAATGAGACTTTGGATTTGGACCTTTGAGTTAGTGCTAGAATAAGAGTTTGAGGGACTGCTGAAGAGGCATAATTGTGTTTTGAAATGTGAGGACAAGAGATTTGGGAGGGGCCAAGGAAGGAATGATATGGTTTGACTGTGTCCTTACCCAAATCTCATCTTGAATTGTGTTTCCCATAATCTCTACATGTCATTGGAGGAACCCAGTGGGAGGTAATTTAATCATGAGGGTGGTTTCCTCCATGCTATTCTCGTGATAGTGGGTAGGTTCTCACGATATCTAATGGTTTTATAAAAGTCTTTCCTCTTCACAGGGCTCTCATCATCTCCTTCCTGCCATCATGTGAAGAGGGAAATGTTTGCTTCCTCTTCTGCCATAATCTTAAGTTTCCTGAAGCCTCCCCAGCAATGTGGAACTGTAAGTTAATTATACTGCTTTCATTATAAATTATCCAATCTTGGGTAGTCCTTTATAGCAGCATGACAACAGACTAATACACATTTCTACCAAAACTATTCAAAAAAATTGAGTACTCCTCACTCACTCATTCTATGAGGCCAGCATCATCTTGATAACAAAACCTGGCAGAGATACAGCAAAAAAGGAAAACTTCAGGCCAATATCCTTGATAAGCATCAATGTAAAAATCCTTAACAAAACACTGGCAAAACAAATTCAGTAGCACATTAAAAATCTTATCTTCCACAATCAAGTAGGCTTTATCCCTGGGATACGAGGTTCATCCAACATACACAAATTAATATGTGTGTCTCATCATATAAACAGAACTAAAGACAAAAACCACATGCACATGTATCTTCATTGCAGTATATTCACAATAACAAAGACATGGAAATCAACCTAAATGCCCATCAGTGATAGACTGGTTAAAGAAAATGTGGTACATATACATCACGGAATACTACATAGCCACAAAAAAGAATGAGACCATGTCTTTTGCAGGGACATAGATGGAGCTGGAGGCTTGTATTCTTAGCAAACTAGCTCAGGTACAGAAAACCAAATACTGCATGTTCTAACTTATAAGTCGGAGTTAAATGATAAGAATTTATGAACACAAAAAGGAAACAACAGACAGTGGTGTCTACTTGAGGGAAGAGGGTGGAAAATGGAGAGGAGCAGAAAAGATAACTATGGGTACTGGGCTTAATACTTGGGTATTATATAATCTGTACAACAAACCCCCTGACATGTGTTCAGCTATGTAACAAACCTATGCATGTTCCCCTGAACTTAAAATAAAAGTTAAAGTAAAATTCTCATCAAAATATACAATTAAGAAAATGAATAAGCAAGCCAAATACTGGAAGAATGTGGTTGCAAATCATAAAAGACTGGTGTTCAGGAGATATAGATACACATACACATATTATATATATATATATATATATGCCCAATAAGTTAATTATGAAAAAAAATCAAAATAAAAATTGGTTAATAGAGGGGTGGAGCATTATGGCAGAATAGAAGCATATGCCATTCATCTCCCTGCTCTTGGAACACAAATCTTAATAACTATCTGCACACAGCAAAACATCATCACAAGAACCAAAAATCAGGTGAGCATTCACAGTTCCTGGTTTTAACTACATGTCATGGAAAGAGGCATTGAGGAGGGTCAGAAAGACAGTCTTGAATTCCAATGCCACCCCTTCCCTATCCCCCCCACAAAAGTCTTGAAGGGAAAGAGAATTTGTGCACTTTGGGGAGGAAGAGTGCAGTCACTGAGGAACTTTACATTGAAGTCAATGCTGCCTTGTCACATAGTAGAATAAAGCCACACTGGGCACAGCTAGCACCTGCACATGGAGGGAGAATTTAGACCCACCCCAGCCAGAGGAGAATCACCCCTCCAAGCCATTGGATTTTGAGTTTCTGGACAAGCCTTGTAACCATGGGCTGAAGTGCTCTGGGGTTGCAGGTAAACTTGAAAGGCAGTGTAGTACACAAGGACTGCAATTCCCAGGAAACTTTTAGTGCCAGGCTGGGCTTAGAGCCAGTGAACTAGAGTTGCATGTGACCCAGGGAGACAACAGCTGGCACAGCTAAGAGAGGGCTTACACCTTTCCTACCCTAATATCAGACAGTGCAGCTGGTAGCAATGAAAGTGACTCCTTCCTTCTGTTTAAGGAAAGGAGAGGGAAGCGTACAGAGGATTTTGTCTTGCGTCTTGGATACTAGTTCACCCACAGTAGGATAGGACATCAGACAGTCTTGAGGCCCCATTCCAGGCCCTAGCTGCCAGATGACATTTCTAGATGCACTATGGGCAAAAATGGAACCTACTCCCTTGAAGGGAGGAATGCAGTCCTGGCAGCATTCATCAACCACTAACTAAAGACACTTTGGGCCCTGAATAAGCACTAGTGACACTCAGGGAGTATGCTATGTCCCAGATGTGATGGGTATAGTAAAAGACTCCTGTTTGAGAAAAGCAGAGGGAAGAGTAAAGGGGACTTTGGTACCCTAGATACTAGCTCAGCCACAGTGTGGCAGAGCAACAAATAGGTTCTTGGGGTCCTCGAGTCGAGATCTACGCTCTTGGACAGCATTTCTGGACTAGCCCTTGGTGAAAGGGGAGCCAACTGCCCTGAGGAATGAGTCTCTGGCCAGGTAGCATTCACAAGCTGACAGAAGAGCCCTTGGGCTTTAAGCAAACATTGGCAGTGTCCAGGCAGCCAACATTGACTTGTATGGTGGTGGCTCCTCTGCCTGTGGAAAGGGAAGGGAAGATCAGGAAGGATTTTGTACTATGGTTTGAGGGCAAGCTTAGACACGTTAAATAGAACATTAACTAACCTGCCAATGACTCCAATCTGAGGCTCCGGGACAGTATCTCTGGACATGAGCAGGGCTTGGGGAAGCTTGCCACCATGAAGGGAAGGGACTTGGGCAAGGTCCAGTGCCGTGCTGGCTTCAGGTCTGACTCAGCACCGTGCCAGTGGTGGTGGCCACAGGGGTTCTTGTATCACCACACCCCCAGTTCCATGTGGCTCAGCAGAGAGAGAGAGAGAAAGAGACTCTTTGTTTGGGATGGTGTAAGGGAAAAGAAGAGACTCTGCTTGGTAATTGAGAGAATTCTTCTGGATCTTTTTCAAGACCACCAAGGTGGTACCTCTGTGAGTCTGCAAAATCCACAGCATGATTAGGCTCGAGACTGAAGTCTTTTCAAATACATGGAAAGCCTTCTCAACAAGGACAAGCACAAACAAGCCCAGACTGTGAAGGTCAAAATAAATACCTAATGCCCAGACATTGAAGAACATCAGCAAGAATCAACACAATCCAAAAGCACATGACCTCACCAAATGAACCAAATAAGGCACCAGGGACCAATCCTGGAGAAACAGAAATATATGACTTTTCTGAAAGAGAAATCAAAATAGCTCTTTGAGGAGACTCAAAGAAATTCAAGAGGACACAGAGAAGATATTCAGAATTCTATTAGATAAATTTAACAAGAAGACTGAAATAATTAAAGATAATCAAGCAGAAATTCTAGAGTTGAAAAATGCAATGGACATGCTGAAGAATGCATCAGAGTCTCTTAATAACAGAACTGCTCAAGCAGAAGAAAAAAATAGTGAGCTTGAAGACAGGCTATTTGAAAATATACAGTCAGAGGAGACAAAAGATAAAAAAATAAAAAAACAATGAAGGATACCTACAAGACCTAGAAAATAGCTTCAAAAGGGCAAATCTAAGAGTTACTTTCCTTAAAGAGAAAGTGGAGAAAGAGATAGGGATAGAAAGCTTATTCAAAGAGGTAATATCAGAGAACTTCCCAAACCTCAAGACAAATATTAACATTCAAGTACAAGAAGGTTATAGAGCACCAAGCAAATTTAACCCAAAGAAGACTACCTCAAGGCATTTAATCGAACTCCCAAAGGTTAAGGATAAAGAAAAGATCCTAAAAGCAGCAAGAGAAAAGAAACAAATACCATACAATGGAACTTCAGTACTTCTGGTTGCAGATTTTTCAGTGGAAACCTTATATGCCAGGAGACAGTGCCAGGACATATTTTAAGTGCTAAAAGGAAACAGTTTTATCCTAGAATAGTATATTTGCTAAAATATTCTTAAGTGGGAAGGAGAAATAAATACTTTCCCAGACAAACAAAAGCTGAGGAATATCATCAACAGCAGACCTGTCCTACAGGAAATGCTAAAGGGAATTCTTCAATCTGAAAGAAAAGGATGTTAATGAGCAATAAGAAATAATCAAAAGTACAAGACTCACTGGTAATTATAAGCACACAGAATAACACAGAACACTAAAACACTATAAATGTGGTATGTAAATTACCCTTCAGAAGTAGAAAGACTAAACGATGAACCACAACAACTTTTCAAGGCATAGAGAATACAATAAGACATAAAGAGAAACAACAAAAAGTTAAATCTCACGGAGATGAAATGTAGAATTTTTATAAGTTTCCTTTTTGCATTTTTGGAGTTTTTTGTGTGCAATCAGTGTTAAGTTGTCATTAGCTTAAATTAATGGGTTATAGCATAGTGTTTGTAAGCCACATGGTAATCTCAAATCAAAAAACAGACAATGGCCAGGTACAGTGGTTCATGTCTGTAATTCCAACACTTTTGGAGGCCAAGGTGGATGGATTGCTTGAGCCCAGGAGTTCGAGACCAGCCTAGGCAACATGGTAAAACCCTGTATCTACTAAAAGTGCGAACAGTCTGGCATGGTGGCATGTGCCTATAGTCCTAGCTACTCAGGGGGCTAAGACAGGAGGATTGACTGTGCCTTGGGAGGTCAAGATTGTAGTGAGCTGTAGTGAGCTGTGATCACACCACTGCAACTCCAGCCTGGGTGACAAAGTGAGTCCTTGTCAAAAAAAAAAAAAAAAAAAAACAAGGGCTAAAAAAAACCACCAGAGAAAAATACTTTTACAAAAAGGAAGGAAGGAAAGAAGGAAGACTGTAAAACAACCAGAAAACAACAAAATGACAGGAGTAACTCCCTACTTATCAATAATAACATTGAATGTAAATAGACTAAACTCTTCTATCAAAAGACATAGAGTGGCTGAATGGATAAAAAACAAGAGGCCACAATCTGTTGCCTGAAAGAAACACATGTCACCTATAAAAATAAACATAGACTGAAAATAAACGGTTGGAAAAAGATATTCCATACCAATGGAAACCAAAAAAGAACCAGGAGTAGCTATACTTAAACCAAATAGATTTCAAGACAAAAACTGTAAGAAGAGAAAAAGGAGGTGTCTTATATAATGATCAAGGGACCAATTCAGCAAGAAGATTTAAGGATTGTAAAGATACATGAACCCAACACTGGAGCACCCAGATATATAAAGGAAATATTATTAGACCTAAAGAGAGAGATAGAATCCAATACAATAATATAATAGCTGGAAATTTCAACACCATAGTTTCACCATTGGACAGATGTCTCAGACAAAACTCAACAAAGAAACATCAGACTTAATCTGCACAATAGAACAAACGGACCCAATAGACATTTAGAGAACATTTCATCCAACAGCTGCAGAATGCACATTCTTTTCCTTAGCACATGGATTATTTTCAAGGATAGACCATATGTTCAGTTACTAAACAAGTCTGAAAACATTTAAATAATTGAAATATCAAGCATCCTCTCTGGCCACAATTAAATAAAACTACAAACCAGTAACAAGAAGAATTTCTTGAAAATTAAACAATACTCTTGCAGTTGTGGAGCTGAGGGTCTCAGCTTCCGGCTTAGTGTTGGCTGGAGGTTGCCTTTATCTCCTTGCCATGTGGTCTTCTCAACATGGCTGCTTACTTATTCCAAGCTAGCTAGGGAGAGAGAGTCTCTAGAAAGAGTCTACTAGCAAACAAAATTATAAGAGTCACATTTCATCACCTTTTCCACATTCTGTTGGTTAGAATCAAGTCACAGGAATTCCCTACACTCAAAGTGAGTGGATAATACTAGTACATGAACACCAGGAGTTGAGGTTCATGGGGGAACCACTCTAGAGTCTGCTGATACAATGTTTATAAAAGTTGTATTCACAATAGCAAAAAACTGGAAAGAGCAAAGCTGTTCATAGGAAACTTAATGAACAAACTTTGGTGTGTAAATGCGAAGGAATACAATTCAGCAATGATAAGAAACTATTGATACATGCAGCACGGATAAATCTTCAAAACATGTTTATCAGTGAAATAAGCCTTTTACAAAAAAAAACAATGTTCTGTATTACTCAGTTTGTGTGAAATTTTACAATGGGAAAAATTAATTTATGGAGAGAAAAACCACAACAGTGGTTGTCCCTAGGGGATGGGAATTGAATGGGTTGGGAAAGGACATGAAGGAATTTCTTGATGAAGTAACATTCTATATCTCTTTTATAAAGTAATGTGCCTGACTGGAGAACTCGGTTTAAATCTCTAAGGTGGTGGGAGTCATGCTGGATCAGTGACACTAATAAAATGCATACTAAGGATTTTTCCTGACTTTGTCACTTAGATTTCAAAAATGTTTCTAAGATAAAGCTAATGTGACAGTCTTCATTACAAAGCAATTTTAAATAATAAATGTAGAAGAAATTATGGAATTAGGAAAATCACCATTTTGTAACTCCCAATGTAATAACTGATCAGGTAATAATTATCAGTGGATATTAAAACAGTTCAGTGAAAGAATATTGGAGAACAGGATAACTACATAGTCTTAAAGTATCACCCCACAGATTACATATTGATTGTAAAGAGGAAAAGATACCTTACACTGAAAAACTCTGGCATGAACAACATTAAACAAATGATCAGACTTCGCATGACTTGGATATAAATGAACTGAGAATATATGCTGTTCTTATTATACAAATGGAAAGTATACTGAACTCTGTGAAATTTTTTTTTAGACAAAAATGTTTAACTTGAATCTATTCATGAGGATACTATCTGACATACATGACCTGAACTCTTTAAAAATGTCAATTTTATAAAAGACAAAAAGGCAAGAAGGGCTATTTCATATCAAAGGAAGCTAAAAAGATATAACATTCAAACACAGTAAGGGATTCTTGAATAGATCCTAGGTTTAAAAATAAAGCTCTAAAGGACTTTGGAAGAACAGCTGGGGGAGTTTGAATATATACTATTAGGTAATATTTTTTGAACAATGTTAAATTTCTTGGATGTGATACTGGTATTGTAGCTATTTAAAATATTTCTTATTCTCAAGAGACACATACTGAAATGTTTAGAAATGAAGTTTCAGGCTATCTGAAACTTTTTTTCAGATGGTTCAGGAAAATAATAGATAATAAGGATACATGCAAAATAGATGGATGAAGTAAATTTGGCAAGATGATAATTGGTAAATCTAAGTTAAGTGTATGCATGCTTTTCTTTCAGCTTTCTGTAGGTTTGCAATTGCTCAAATTAAAACACTTGGTGTGACTGTAATTTCAATTCTAGCCATGACAGAATACTTAGTGCCAGACTTTCCCTTCTACTGTACCTAACTAAAAAACGTGAAAAAATATATGGAACAATAGTTTGCAGCTATTGCAAAATAGGCAGCACAGGTAGCAATTGGTGACAGAAGAGAAAAACAGGAGGTGAGGCTAATTATTTCCTGGCTTTCTGCCAAGAGGCACTTTCCAGACTGCATCACAGGAAGGTGGAGCCCAGAGCATGGCAGTCTTGCTGAACTGAAGAAATAGAGTTTAGAGATAGGTACTAAGTAGGTGGCTGAAATTTTTGAGGCAGAATAACAGACAAGATGAAAGTAAACAATGAAGAGGCTCTAGAAATTTACAGAAGGGTCACAGTAAATATTTAGATGAATACTAAGCTATATATATACAAAGTGGAAAGTAACTATTGAAGATCCATGAATTGAATGGATCAATTTGTGAAGTACTAGTAGTCATTAAAGTTATAACCAACCAAAGATAAGAAACATTACTGAAATACATTAACATTCTCATGAGACTTGAGAAAAAAATCACACCAAAGGTACAAGTCTATTTCCACTCTAGAACAAGCACTACTTTAGATCTGCCCTAATGAAACTTAAAAACAAGCCTCAAGAAATCAGCTGATGCACAAGTAAACTAATGACCTGCCCAAACAAAAGTTCAATATGCCATAAAGGACTATAACAAAAGAAATTTAAGCCTACAGCATTGACAATGTGTAATTTAAAAAATACCAGACATGTGAGGAAACATGAACATGTGACCCAAAATGATGAGAAAAGAAACCAATCAATAAAAGTCACCTAGAAATGATATAGATGTTAAAATTAGCAGAAAATTAGTTTAAAAGAGCAATTATAAATAAATTCAAGGATATGAAGAAAAAAATAGACATATGAGTAAAAAGATGGAGAAATTTCAGCAGAAAAAAGGAAGCTATCAAAACAGAACCAAATGGAAATTTGATAAATGGAAAGCACAAAACAGAAATAAAAAATCAATAGATGTGCTTAACAGCAGATTAAACGCTAACAAAGAAAAGACCAATAAACTTGAAGAAAAGGCAACAAAACTATACAAATGAAAGCTTGGAAAGAAATAAAGGCTGAAAAAAATAAACATTTTCAGTAACCTGAGTGATACCATCATGTAGTCTAATACACAAATAATGGGTTTCCCAGAATAAGAGGAGAAGGATTGGGACAGATAAGTGCTTGAAGAAACAGTGGCCAAAATTTATGAAAAATATAAATCCACAGATCCAAGAGGCTAAACATCAAGCAAGGTAAACATAAACAAAACCACACCTATGGATATCATAATACAATCAAATATAAAGAAAAAAGAGACATTACATAAAGAACAATAATAAGAATGTTGATTTTTCATCAGAAACACTACAAGATAGAAGAAAATGAACTGACATATTTGAACATTTGGGAAAATAAACACTATTGATCTTGAATTTGATATCCAGTGAAAATATCCTTCAAAAATAAAGGTAAATTAAAGACATTTTCAAATAAATAAAGTTGACCTGAACTATAAGAAACAACAAGAAAGGAATAGTAACAGCTGGAAACTCAGCGCTTCAAAATATAATAAATAGCCTTAAGACGAAGATAAGGTTATAGTACAAAACGTAAATCACCATACTATGCAAACCCCACTCATAACAAAGTTGTAGTAGATATGAAAATAGTAGTCTAAGAATAGTCCTCAGGACACAAATATCACTAAAGAAAAAAAGAGTTAGTTCATGTTTATAAAACTTTAATGTATCAAAAAGGCATAAAATTCTTAAGTGTAGATGAACTTAATAACAGAGCTCTAAAATATATGAAGAAAAACTGATAGAACTATAGGAATAAGTAGACAAATTCACAATTGTAGCTGGATATTTTAACACTCCTCTCTCAATAATTACTAGAACAGCTAGGCAAAAAGTCAGTTATGATATACATTATTTGAATAACACTATCAACCAAGGTAACCAAATTCACATTTATAGGATACTGTCTGTGATGACCTGAATGTATGTAACCCCTCAAAATTTATATGGTGATATCCTAAACACCCCAGCTCATGGTATGAGAAAGTTGGGCCTTTGGGAGGTGATTAGGTAATGAAGGTGGAACCTTTGCATTTGGTATTAGTGGCCTTATAAACAGATCTCACAGAGCTAGCTAGCCCCTTCCACCATGTGATGACACAGTGAGAAGGTGTTGTCTGTGAGGAAGTAGGCCCTCACCTGACATCAAATCTTCCAGGACCCTTGGATTTCTCAGCCTCCAGTACTGGGAGAAGTAACTATTTGTTTGAACATTCCATGTTCATAGACTGGAAGAATCAATATCATTAAAGTGGCCATACTGCACAAAGCAGTCAGTTTTAATGATATTCCTATTAAAATACCAACATCACTTTTCACAGAATTAGAACAAAATATTCTAAAATTCATGTAAAACCAAAAAAGAGCTCAAATAGACAAGAGATCCTAAACAAAAACCACAAAGCTGGAGACATCACATTACTCAACTTCAAACTATCCTATAAAGCTGCAGTAACCAAAACAGCATGGTACTAGTACAAAAACAGACACATAGACCAGTGTGAGAATGCAGAAATAAAGCCACAAACCTACAACCATCTGATCTTCAACAAAGTTGATAAGAATGTGGAAAGGACTCCTTATTCAGTAAGTGGTGCTGTGACAGCTGGTTAGCCATATGCAGAAGAATGAAACTAGACTCCTACCTTTCACTACATACAAAAATTAATTTTGAGGTGGATTAAAGATTTAAATGTAAGACCTGAGACTATAAGAATCCTAGAAGAACACCTAGAAAACACCATTCTGGATATCAGCCTCTGGAAAGAATTTGAGACTTAAGTCCTCAAAAGCTATTGCAACAAAAACAAAAATTGACAAGTGGAACCTAAGTAAACTAAAGATCTTCGGCATAGCAAAAGAAACAATCAACAGAGTAAACAGACAGCCTATAGAATGGGTGAAAATATTTGCCAACTATGCATCTAACAATATAGATTCTAACATCCAGAATCTATAAGGAATTTAACAAATCAACCAGCAAAAACAAAGCCATTAAAAAATGTGAAAAAGACATGAAAAGACACTTCTTAAAAGAAGACATACAAGCAGCCAACAAACATGAACAAATCCTCATCACTAATCGTCAGAAAAATGCAAATGAAAACCACAATGAGATACTATCTCACACCAGTCAGAATGACTATTATTAAAAGTCAAAAAATAACAGATGCTGGATAGCCTACGGAGAAAAGGGAGTGCTTATACACGGGTGGTGGGAATGTAAATTAGTTCAGTCCCTGTGGAAAGCAGTCTGGACATTTCTCAAGGAATTTAAAGCACAATTACCTTCAACTCAGCCCGGCTACCCCATTATTGGGTATATATTCAAAATAAAACAAGTACTTCTACCAAAAACACAGATGCACTCACATATTCATCACAGTATCAATCACGACAGCAAAAAGACATGGAATCAACCTAGGTGCCCATCAATGGCTGATTGGATAAAGAAAATGTAATAAATAAACAGCATGGAATACTATGCAGCCTTAAAAAAAAGAATGAAATCATGTCCTTTGCAGCAACATGGGTGCAGCTGGAGGCCATTATCCTAAGTGAATTAACACCAGAACAGAAGACCAAGTACCACACGTTCTCACTTACAAGTGAGAGTTAAGCATTGGGTACATATGGAAATAAAGATGTCAACGATAGAAACTGGGGACTCCTAGAGCAGGGAAGCGGGGGAGGGGCAAAGTCTGAAAAACTAATGTTGGGCATACTATTCTCAGTACCTGGGTGACAGGATCATTCATACCCCAAACCTCAGCATCATGCAATATACCCCAGTAACAAACCTTGCACATATACCCACTACATCTAACATAAAATTTGAAAGAAAAAAAAATCAATTATGTGTTCTCCTAAATGAGTTGAAAAAGATGACTAAATTAAAACTCAAGTAGAAAAAAGGACTTATAAAGTTAGAGCTGAAATGAATGAACACAAAAGGAACAGACAATAGAGTAAATCAAAGCAACAAAGAGTTATTTTATGAAAAGCCCTTGAATTTACAAGACTCTAGTTGGACTAGAAAGGGAAAAAGAAAAAAAAAAACCCACAAATTATAAAAACCCACAAATTATTGATAACAAACAAGAAAGGGAAACATTTTTGTAAATACTACAGATATTGCCAGGATATTGGGATATATTGTGAACATCTTGACAATAAATGTTACAATTTGATAAAATGTACAAATTAATTGAAAGACACAAATTACCAAGATTGATACAATATTTTTTAATTGAAATTGATGTATATCTAACAAATAAGAGGAAGTGGTAATTTAAAATATTTCTACATGGCTTTAATTGTAAGTTGTAGTAAATATTTAAACAAGGAATAATATTAATATTATATAAATTCTGTCAGAAAATAGAAGAGTGACATTTCCCAATTCATTTTATGAGGTCAGTATTATCCTGCCATTAGTGAGGCAAAGACATCAGAAGAAAACCACAAACGAATTTTCTTTATAAGTATACATACAAATTATCCTTAACAACAAAATATCCATATATTGAATATAGCAAGATAGAAAAAGAATAAGACATTGTGATCAATAAGGATTTATCTCAGTAATTCCAGGTTGGACTAACAAGAGAAAATCGTCAAAGCAATTCAACACTTGAAACAGAATAAAAAAGAAAAAAAATTATAAGATCACCTAAGTAGATGCAGAAGAAACATTTTACAAAATTCAATATGCATTCATAGCAAAGACTCAAGAAACTAGGAATCAATAAGAAAGTCACTCAATTTGACAAAAGGCATATACCAAAACACATGGCTGGTATCAAACTCAGTGGCAAAAGATTGAATACTTCTCATCTAAAATTGGAAACAAGTCCTGGAAGTCTGCTTTTACTGGGGGCCCTAGCCAGTGAAACAAGGCAAGGGAAAAATTAAAAACCAAAAATATTGAAAAGGAAGAAACTAAACAGCCCGTATATGAAGATGACATAATTTGGCATGTGGAATATGCCAAGAAATCTACAGAAAAGCCACATGCACTAATAGGTGAACTTAGCAAGGTCATACAATACAAGGCAATATCCAGAAAGCAATTATATTTATATATTAGCAACAATTAACAATGAAATTTAAAATACTAACATTTGCAATAAGATCAGTAAGATAAAATACTTAGAAATGAACTCATTTAAATATGTGCAAGACCTCTATACTGAAAACTACAACACATTGCTGAGAAAAACTAAAGGAGACGTAAATAACTGGAAAACAGGCAGTGTTTATGGATCAGAACATTCAACAGTGTTAAAGTGTCAGTTCTCCAAAAATTGATCTGGTACATATGGAAATAAATCTCAATGCAATCTCAATTAAAATCCCAGCAGCCTTTTTTTTTTTCATTAAACCAAAAGAGAACCTAATTCTAAAATATATATGGAAAAGCAAATGACCCAAAACAGCGAAACCTATCTTGCAAAAAGGTAAGACAAAATTGGAAGACTGATGCTACCTGATATCAAGGCTTATTATAAATTTACAGCTATCAAGACAGGGTGGTAGTAGGTTAAATACAGACAGATCAATCAATGGAAGATAATATAGACCATATTAGATTCATACTTGAACATCCTATTGATATTTTACAAAAGCACCACAACAATTCCATGAATAAAGGAAAGTCACTTCAACAAATGATGCTGGAATAACTGGACACATATATGAAAACAATGACATAGAGCACCAATTTCAGATCATCTCTCTCAAGTTCAAGTTTCCATAGATCTCTAGGGCAGGGACAAAAGGCTCAATAGATGCAGAAGAAGCATTTAAAAAAATTCAACATGCATTCATAGTTAGACTCTAAAATATAGCAAGAGTCACCTTTATTCTAGTTCCCAACCATTCTTCATCTCCCTCTGAGACCACATCATCCTGGACTTTATCATCCATATCACTATCAGCATTTTGCTCAAAGCCAGTAAGTCTCCAGGAAGTTCCAAGCTTTCCCACATCTTCCTGTCTTGTTCTGAGTCCTCCAAACTGTTCCAACCTCTGCCTGTTACCCAGTTTTAAAGTCACCTCCATATTTTTGGGTATCTCTTGAGCAGCACCCCACTCTCTGCAGTACCAATTTACTGTATTAGTCCATTCTCACATTGCTATCAGGAAATACCTGAGAATGGGTAATTTATAAAGGAAAGTGGTTAAGTTGCCTTACAGTTTGACATAGCTAGGGTGGCCTCAGGCAACTTACAATCATGGCAGAAGGCAAAGGGGAAGCAAGGCACCTTCTTCACAAGGTGGCAGAAGGGAGAAATGGTGAGCAAAAGGGGAAGAACCCCTTATAAAACTATCAAATCTCATGAGAATTCACCATCATGAGAACAGCATGAGAGAAATTGCCCCCCATGATTCATTTACCACCACCTGTTCTCTCCCTTGACATGTGGGGATTATGGAGATTATAATTCAAGGTGAGATTTGGGCAGGGACACAAAGCCTAACCATATCAAAAGGGCTCAAATCTAGTATATATATATATATATATATATATATATATATATATATATATGACTCCTTCAACTTATTAAAACAAAGATAAATCAATGCAATAAATAATCAAAATGCTTAAACAGCCATGTCACAAAGGAAGATATACAAATGGTCAATAAGCACAATGAAAAAGTGCTCAACATCATTAGGTAATTGTCGACCAATACAAATTAAAACCGTGATGGAATACCACTACATATTCACCAAGATGGCTAGTATTTAAAACACTGACTATACCAAATGTCAGCAAATGTAGAAAAACTGACACTCTCAAACACTGCTGCTGGATATAGAAAACATTAAACCACTATGAAAACAGTTTAGCAGTTTCTTATAAAGTTGAACCTATTCCCTCTACTATGGTCTGAAAGTGTCCATCGAAATTCATATATTGACACTTAATGGCCAGTGTGATAATATTAAGAGGTGAGGCCTTTAGGAGGTGATTAAATTATGAGAGCAAAGCCCACATGAATGGGATTATCAGCCTTATAAAAGGGCTGGAGGGAATTTGCATTTGTCCCTTTTTGTCTTACCATTCCTTCTGCCATGTGAGAATACATCTTGGAAGCAGAGAGTAGCCCTCACCAGACACCAGCCCTGCAGGTGCCTTAATCTTGGACTTCCTAGCCTCCAGAACTGTGAGAAATAAATTTCTATTGTTTCCAAATTACCTAGTCCATGGTATTTTGTTATTGCAGCACAGACTAAGACACCCTTCTTATGACTCCAAGAAATTTACACAAGAGAAATGAAAATATATATCCACAAAAAGCCTCATATAAGAAAATGCATAGCAGGTTTAGTCAAAATAAGAAAAACTAGAAACAACCTAAATGTCTGTCAACAGGACAATAAAATAATTGTGAGATATGTATGCAATGGACTTCTACTCAATGATAAAAAGGAATGAATTATTGATACATGCCAGAACATGGATGAATCTCAAAAACATTATGCTTATCAAAAGAAGCACTATTGCCATATGATTTGATTTACATAAAATTCTAGGACAGGCAAAGCTAATCTATAGTGAAAGAAATCAGAGCAGTGGTTGCTTCTGGGGGACAGTCAAGGGTTAATTGGGACACGGTTCAAAAAAACTTTCTTGGGGTGTTGGGAGTATTCTACCTCTATATGAGTATGTGAGCTATAGAAAGCATTTGTCAAAACTGGTTGATCTGTACACTTAAGATCTGTGTCTTTCACTCTAAGTAAATGAGAGTTCAGCAGAAAAAAGATCTAGAGCATAAAAACAAGAAAAGTGTTGATAGTGGGAACAAAGAATATTTAAAAACATAATGAATTAAATTTAATTAATAGTATTTGAAATCTCACTACTTGTTCCTGAAGTTAGATCACATTTTTCAGTATGCTATCAGAGGTAATTTCCTCTTTGCGGTCAGAATCGAAATAAGTTTCAGAACTTTAAACTCAATTTTGTGCTAAAATCTTTATTTCAAACAATGTATCTGGGGAAACAATATTTGCCCATAAGCATGGAAGAATTGATAAAATATCTAGAAAAAAAAGATACTTATTTTAATAGTCAGACCTGCTCAATTTTCTAATGGGGATCCTAAAAGTTTTCAATGTTACATAAAATTTTTTAATGTAGCCCATTTGGCTGTTGAATCTTTCTATTTTTAGTAATCCCTGTGAAAATAAATATTATGGTCTTATTACACATACAATATATAGTTTCTGTTAGCTAACAACACCTAAAAAACTGGTCACTCAAAATGTACAAATGCATACTCCTCTGGAGTCAGAACTCCCAAAATGTTTCCAAGAATAAGTTGAAAATTTCAAGGTATTTTGAATCATATTTCATATAAGTTCTGTTAAAGCCATTGCACCAAATACCACCAAAACAAATAATTTATAATTCTGATTGGCTGAGTCGGACCATTCTTCTTACTAGTTTTGTTTCTGTTTCAAACTACTGTTTGATTTCATGCACAAATAGTAAGCATATGTCTATGATACACACTGAGTCATATATATATATATATATTTATATATATATATATATTTATTTATTTAGGTCACCTTCATAACAATTAGAGTCTCTTACACAGTATTTTGTAGTATATAGAACAGCTGTCAATCATCAGCATCTACAAATCTAATTGATAATTTGTGATGATCAGTTTCAAACATGGGACATTTTTCCAAAACCTTTAAAAAGTTGAAGTGTTTTAGTGAGAAACACTTTTTTAGAACCCACTTCAAAAATGTGACAAAGAAGGAAAAAAGAAAACTTAAAGTGGTAAAATTTGCTTGCTTTATTTGTGATGTCCATGTTTTCTTCAAGAGCTTAATTGAGCTGCATTGTTTTGAGTTTTCACTTTCAATTAACATCCTCTACAAAGCGTGAACTTACAGAGCCTGGTTTTGGCAGTTTCACACTTAGCAAGAAAGTTTCTGCCTGTGTATTGTGAAATAATTTAAATGAAAATGCTATAGGCATCAAGTTACAGCTAGAAGAAAGGAGTACAAAGCTGTGCTTAAGTTTACTTCTATTAGAGTAGGGCACCTGAATTTAATTTGGCTAAAATAATCTATCTCCCTGCTATATATAAATATATATGTGTGTTTACTGTTTTGATTCTAGGGCATATAAAATAGGGTATACTACAAAATATGACCCTGCTATATCTGAAATACCATTTAAAAAATTATTTCATCTGTGAAAATATGGGCTTGTTCCAGCATGGTATTCCCCTTAGCTTACCTTACACTGGATGCTATATATCAAGACAGTAAGACATTGCATTTTTTATAAGCAGATTATTATTTGTAAAGATTAGCTGGTTTTAGTTCTGGGAAATGTTAGACAGAGGCTGTTTTACCACACTTTATAAATAAGAAAAATATTTGATAGGGTAATTCACCAGTTAGAGGATCACAAAATCCTTCAAAGGTCACTAGTTTTATTTTGCAAATGTAAAATAAATGTCTGGACTTTGTCATTTACACTAAACGGAATCAAATGCACCTAATCACATAGCTTTGAATTCTGACATGAAATTCTGAATCCTTTATCCATTTTATTGATAGCATGAGAATCTACTCCCACAACGGTATTTGGTTCAATGTATACCTTCCAATGCTTTAACATTACTGCACAAGCAGAGATGAAAGGCAGCTTATGTTGTTGAAATGTTCTGTAAGTAATAGGTAAAAATCATGGTGATTCAAGTCATACTTCCTGTGACCAATACCTCAGAACACTTTAAACAGAATAGATATTAATGAGGTCAAGTAAAACAATTTCTCTAGCTAACCTTTTCATTTTGTGCATGGCAGTATTAAAGATGGTGTAAAGTGGCATTTAATTGCCTTCAAACCTTCACTCTTCTGCAATCTGAGATTCTAGAGAATTCTTATGTCTATCTTGACCCCATTTTAAAAAGTACTATTCTCCCTGGAGCTGTATAGGGATAGACTGGCATTACCAGAATCCAAAACTAAGGAAAAGTTAAAGAGTAGTCTGTCAGCAAAGTTGGAAGGAACCACTGTATATGGATTTTGTTTTCTTCTGGGGTAACTACCTTCTATGATACTTAAGAACTACAAGACTGATATAATAAGGAAATAACCTTTACGAGCAAAAAATACAATTAGTAGATGTCAGTTTGCAAACCGTGAAAAGATAACACATATACATTTATTTTTTCATATTCTCCAACTTTACAACCTTACACTCAGCACTTCCCAAAACCCCAGGGGATAACTCATAGCATCATACTATCAAGACTAAGAATAAAAATAATGCTTTGGCTCAATGATATAACACCTTACTTGCAGCGTTCTCTCAAAATAACAAAGAAACTGATTTCCTCAGTTGATATGTTGATCAGAATACTACGCTAAATTCTCTATTTCTTTTTTTGGCATTTAAGAAAAGGGTATTCAAACATTTTAAAAACAGCAATGAAACTTCTAATACAGAAAATTGTGTTTGAGTAGTGTCTTTCTTCAATAACTTAATTTAAAACCATGGAAAATTAAATAACAAATGAAGAATGGCTACAAATTTCACTGGAAGAATTAGAAGCGAATGCTGAAAGCATTCAGTCAAGTTTTCAGAAAAAAAGGCATCCTAATCTTGCAGTCTTCACCCCTATGTGGCAAAAGTTGCTTTGGAAATGACAAAGAGAGATAGTGCAATACGAATCCCTGTCAGAGAGCTGTGGCAGTAATATTCTGGGTCAAACCAGTGTACTCAATATGCCTCCTATCAAAATAGCACAGTGGCTATATGGTGCCCAGTAAAACTGAAAAGCTGGAGTTGTGATTGTGAAAGTACTGCAGATTAATGAACAATTCACCTTGTTCTTTGTGTTTTCTGAAATAAAGAGGAGTGGGTCTCAGAGAGCCTTGTAAGAGCCCATACCCAGGAACAATGAGGTGGAAAAAAATGAAAGAGACAAAGAAGAAAAAATAAGCTCGAAAAATTTTACCAGAGAGTCAGTGAGGACAAGTAGAAAAATATGGCACTTTTCTAGTCTTGCCATCAGCAGCAGCAGTAATCCTCACAGTCCCCCAAGTTTGTGTTAAAGCTTCAAAGCAGGATGCAAAATCTTTTCACAAGTTTTCTTAAAGCTTTGTCAGTGACAAAACCGCACAGGGCATATTCTTACACAATTTGAGTAAGGAAATTTAGCAATACTGTGTACTATTAAGAATGTTAAAAGAATCTATAGTGCTAGAATACTGCTTTGGATTTAAAGAACTTATTCAATGACTGCATATACTGCCAAAAGAAGGCGTTAAAGTCTAGCTTGTCTCCTTACCTTGATAATTCAGCGCGAGATAAGAAGGCGTGAAATGATTGTTTTGTTTCTATCAAATGACCAAATGACGAGGTAAATATTTGTTAAGAACTTCTCTTCCGAAGACTCTGTTAGAATTACCTTCTGCTGGATTTCATTGTGTCAGTGCTTAAAATCATTCTACAAATTAGTAAAGAATCTTGAGTTGCTGGGCTCAGAAAAAGAAGCACACGCAATTTTCATCCTAGATAGACTGCCTACTTACCTCATCTCCTTTTGCTACAATCCATCCTGCAGTGGGGAAAATGGAGAAATTGTCAAAAGAAGCTATGTCTGATTTTTGTCCTTCAATTTTTACACAGTCAATTTTTTGTTCAAAAGTGATGTTCAGAATTTATTCTCAAGGGATGTCAAATTGTCAGAATTATTTTTCCACAAGGTTCCTTCACACAGGAGTCAGCTTTGTCTAAGAAGCCCTCATTGGTGTCAACATAATACTTTTGATCTATGTGGTATCTATTGGTGCTTTCCCTACTTTCCCCAAGAATACCATATTTGCTTCACGTAGTTTTCACACAACTGCATGTAATATTTTTGAAAGATTATTCTATGTATGTTTCATTGCACTTTACCTTGCTTGAATGAACTTCTTAACCCATGTTGATTTCTATTTTCGTATTTTCCCACGTCTTTAGTACATACATTTTTTTTTAGGAGATTGCCTGTTGTATTAAATTAACTGCAGGCAATCAGGGGATTTGTTCCTGCAAAATCTCAAAATTAGAGATTAATGAATTCATTCATTCAAGTTTTACTGAACGTTGTGCTATATACTAGACACTAGAGATAAAAATATAAATAAAGTGCAGGACCCGCCTGATGAAACTTGCTCTGGTATAACTACAATAGTAAGTGATAGATGCTATAGTAAGTGGCTATGAGGGATCTACCTCTGCTTGAGGACAGTGGAAATAGGTGGTGGCTTTACAAAGAGGTTATATTTAAACTGAGTCTTGTAAGAAGGCTAATAGTTCCCAAGAAATATAAAACAAGAGGGAGCAACATAGCAGCATGGAGAAACCATTCAGATACCAAGTAGTTGAGTGTGTGTTTCTTCTTGGTGCATGATACGGCAAAGCGCAGAGTTAAAAAACAAATGCCTGTACCTGAACACCACCCTCCCAAGATTCTGATTTATTGAGCTGTGATGAGTAAAGGCCATTTTTAAAAGCTCCCTGGTTATTCTAACCTGCAGCCAGAGTGGAAAGCCACTGCTTTTATACAGTTGGGAGCCATTGAAGGATTTTAAGCAGAACAGTGAACGAAAATGTAAGGAAACAAAACTATTGTTTAGACTGAAGAAGTGAAAGATTGAAGGCTAAGATACTAGTGCAACAATAATACCAAGATGTAGGTCCTCAACTGTTGCTAATCCAAAACAAGGTTTTCACTTGTACCAAGCAAAATGGTATAAAATAGTATAAAACTAAGGATAAGTAGTAAGTTTCCTGTAAAGCTGGATTCATTCTACACATAGGATTATTTTCTATTCTGATGTAATATCATCCCTCTGATTTTTGCTGTTTATTTTACAAAATCATGGTGAATATAGATGTTACCCATATTATTTTTTATGGCTTACTTAGCAAAATAACAATTTTGTTTTTTACAATTGGAAAGAGTTATAATTTCCCTACTCTTTTGTCTTTACTTTCACAATTGAGATATTAAATGCGTATTTTGAGGTGTGTATAATGCACACATATTAAATGTGCAACTCAATTAATTTTTACATTTGTATATACCTGTGTACCCACAACCCACATTATGATATAGAATTTGTTTGGCACTCCAGAATGTGTCCTAGCACCCCATTCTATTTAATTTCCACCCCTCCACCATTGGCAACCAATGTTGATGTATAGTAAATTAGTACTGTCTATTCTTCTACTGTTTATAAGTGGAATCATAGAGTGCTCATGTTTCTGTGACTGGCTTCTTTCAGTCAACGTAATATTTCTTTGATTCATCCATATTGTTGTATAAGTTTCAGCAGAATTTTTTCCTTTTTATTGTTTTGTAGTATTTCAATACATGAATTTACCATAATTTGTTTGCCCATTCTCCTGTTGATTGGCATTTGAGTCATTTCTCATTTGGGTTATTATGAATAAGACCACTATGCCCATTATTTTATGAGTCTTTTTGTGAACATATCCACTCATTTCTCTTGGTTGTATATGTTGGAGTAGAATTTCTGGGTCATAAGATAAGCATATATTTAACTTATTCTAATATAATCTTCTGTAATATATTTAGCATATGTTAAGAAGATGCCAAACAGTATCAACTAAATTTATTCAGAGTTGCTGCATAAAATTACACTTTCATCATCAATATATGAAAGCTCCAATTATTCTACATGCTTACCAACATTTGGTATTATGTATTTTTAATTTTTACCATTTTGGTGGGTGTATAGTGGTATCTCATTGTGGGATTTTTTTGTGTGTGTATGTTGGGTCATCTAAACAAAATTACTGTTTTTTTAGTACTTATTTTATCTATTTAGCTGATCCATGGATCAGTAAAACTTCAGTTTCTTACATGTAACCATGATGACATAGTTGTGGTAACTTTTAAAATTGGGCTATAATTCACATGCTGTAATTTTCACCCTTTTAAAGTATGCAATTCAGTGATTTTTTAAATATTCATAAAGTTATACAACTATCAACAATACATAATTCCACAATAGTTTCCTCCTGCAAAGAGAAACCCCAAGCTAATTAGCAGTCACCCCCCTATTCTCCTGGGACTCCAATTCCTGGCAACCATTAATCTGCTACTTTTGGTCTCTCTGGATTTGACTATTCCGGACACTTCACATAAATGGAATCATACGATATGCTGCCTTTTGCATCTGGCTTAAGTTAGCATAATATTTTCAAGTTTCATCTGTGTTGTAGCATCTATCAGTACTTCTTTTCTTTTTGTGGCTAAATAATATTCCATTGTATGAATATAACACATTTTAGTTATCCATCCATCAACTGGTGGATACTTGTGTGGTTTCTGCTTTTTCACTATTATGAATAATGCTATTATAAACATTCATGTATGAGTTTTTCTGTGGGCATAGTTTTCTGTTTTCTTGGACTTATATCTAGAAGTGAAATTGCTGGATCATGTGGTAACTATTTGTTTAACTTTTTGAGGAACAGCCAAGTTATTTTCCAAAGAGGAGGCACATACAAGTTTATGTTCCTACCAGCGGTGTATTAAGAGTTTAATTTCTCCACATATTTGCCTACACTTGTTATTTTCTGTCTTCTTAATTAGAGCCATCCTAATAGATATAAAGTGGATATCACATTGCGGTTTTGTTTATTTTCTTGAGTAACGATATTGAGCATCTTTATATGTGATTATCAGCCACTTGTGTATCCTTCTTTGAAGAAGTGTATATTCAAATCCTTTGTTCATTTTTAAATTGGATTATTCGTCTTTTTTTCTTAATGATACCTAAGAGTTTTTATTATAGTCTAGACACAAATTCTAATAAAAAGATGTTCTTAACTTAATGGAGTCAAATTTATTTCTTTATTTAATCTTATATGGTTTTGTTTTATGCTTATCTTTTTCTTTTCCTTATATAAAATTTTTAGAATACTACTCCATAGTCATAAAGGTATACTCCTGTTTTCTCTAGAACACAGTTCGACCAATTTTTTTCTATAAAATACTGAATAGTAAATATATATGGCTTTACAGGCCATGTCATCTCTTTCATAACTACTCAACTCTGCCATTGTAGCATGAAAGCAATCATAAACAATACACAAATGAATGGGATGGCTGTGTTCTGCTAAAATTTTATTTACAAAAAGAGGCAGCAGTCTGGATTTGGCCTAAGGGCCATAGTTAGTTGATGTCTGTTCTAAAAGTTCCGTTGTTTTATTTTTCACATTTAGGTCCATGGTCCATCTAACTTTGATTTTTCTGTATAGTTAGACATAGGTGTCAAGGTCCATTTTCTTTCATATAAAAATTCAGTTACTCTGACACCATTTATTTAATAAAATTATTCTTTCCCCCACTTAATTATGGCAAAATCTTAGTTATAAGTCAAGTGACTCTGTATGTGTGGGCCTGTTTCTGGACTCTTTTCTGTACCATTGGTCTATTTGTCAATCCTTCCATCAATACTACACTGCCTTAACCATTATGGGTTTATAATTAGTCTTCAAGTCCAGGAGCTTAAACCCTCCAACTCTGTTTCCCTTCTTTCAAGATTGTATTGACTATTCAATACTTTTGCCTATCAATTAAAATTTTATAATCAGCTTATCAGTTTATACACACACACATACACTTCCACACACTGCAGTGATTTGATTGAGACTGCATTTACTTTATAGATCAATTTTGGACGAATTGACACTGTAACACTATTGTGTCCTCCAATCAATTCATAAACATGCTGTTTTTCAATTTATTTAAATCTTTTCAATGTCTCTCAGAATTGTCTTGTTGTTTCAGGTATAATGGTTTGTCATATCTTTCATTAGATTTAATTCTAAATACTTGATGATTTTTCTTGCTACTTTAAATGACATTTTAAATTTTATTTGCAAAATTTCTTATTACTTTATAGAAATGGAAGGATTTCTCAATCTTCACTTTTTCCAGGTGACCTTGATAAATTCACTAATTAATGTACTTGTATCTGAAATCCAAAAGTTTTAAAACAAATGAAGAAACTACTGAAATTGTGTAGGGTAGAGGTCATAAAAACACAAATTAAAATGATGAGTGTAAGGAGAGATTTGAGAAACATATATATGAATCCATAGTAACTGAAATGTATATGATAATGCAAATGGAAAAGTAGAAGGAATCTATCAGGTTTCTGCCTTGGATAAATGAGTGATTAATGCTGCCATTTACCAAGATAAAAAGCATAGGGAGAAGAAAATGCTTCAGAAAAAGTGAGATTCTTTTTTAGTAAATTTCTTTGAGTTTGCTATAAGATGTCCAAGAGAAAATTTCTATTAGTGAATTGAAAATAGAAATCTGGACTTCAGCTATTGGAAGTTGGTAGAATACAGGTAATAGTTGAAGCCAAGAAAAAATAGTCAAAAAGGAGAACAATGTGTAGAGTGAAAAAAAAAAAAAAAAAAGAGCTAAAGATTTTAGTACTGGAAAGTACCAATATTAAAAAAAGCATTGGAGGGAGAAAGGCCAAGAAAAGAGAACAAAAAGAAATACCCAAAAGAGAACTAAAAAAGGGTAATCACAGAAACCAGTGAAAAGATTTTCAAGATGTAGAGCATATCCAGCAATATCAAATATTGTAAATGGTCAAGTGAGAAAGGGATTGAAATTGAAATTACCAATTTAGAAGTCACTAATTACTTCTTTCAGAGATATTTCAGCAATATGATGAGAATGGAAGCAAAATTCATGTGGGTTAAACTGAAGATGACAAAGTGAAAGACAATGTGAAAAATATTCTTCATAAACTGATGTGAAGGGAAGGAGAGAAGGCTCTAGAGTGACAAACCAAAGTCAGTAGGTTCAAAGGAAGGTATTTTGAAAGAGAAATATTTTATCATACTTATATCTCTAGTGGAAGGGCCCAAAGAGTTTGAGGAGACAGATGTAAGAGGAATAATTGATGGAGCAAGGTCTTGCAGTTGATGGAAGAGAAATGGATCGGATGCGTAAATACCATCTGAATTAAACTAAACTCACATGTAATTTGAATAAATAGAAATATAAATGCTTGTGTGTTAGCAGCAGTTGGATATAAATTTATAGCTTCTAATATTTTCTTCTCCAACATCTAGTCTCCTATATCTAATGTCTATTTAACATCTTTGAATTATTTCTAAATTGTCCTTAAATAGGTGAAAAATTTTCCCTACACTATTTGAATTTTACCTCTTTTCACATATTACATACAGTACCATATATGCCCTAAAAGCCTTTAGAAAGGATTTATTCCATGGTAACATGCCTTTAATTATGGGTGCAAAAATCAAGTTACAGATTTAAGTAATATGTGATGGTTTGGTAGCGATAACAATTTATAAAGAGCAGGCAACTATCCTGTCCCTTGCTACATTACCTACCATCAACCTCTACCTCTCCATCTCCTCTAAATACAAAATTCCAAATAGAGGCCGGGCATGGTGGCTCACGCCTCTAATCCCAGCACTTTGGGAAGCCAAGGCGGGAGGATCACCTGAGGTCAGGAGTTGGAGAGCAGCCTGGCCAACATGATGAAACCCCATCTCCACTGAACATACAAAAATTAGCTGGGCATGGTGGCACATGCCTATAATCCCAGCTACTTGGGAGGCTGAGACAGGAGAATGACTTGAACCCGAGAGTTAGAGGTTGCTGTGAGCTGAGCCCATGCCATTACACTCCAGCCTGGGCAACAAGAGTGAAACTGTGTCTCAAAAAAAAAAAAAATTACAAATAGAATCTAGTTACTAGTAAAGCAATGTATGTTCTGAAGGTTTTTATCACAAGCTGTTTACTAAGGAGGTATGCAGACTTTTTAAGAAAAGAGTGTCAATTACTTGCATTTAATACACAAACATCAACAAAGAAATAATAAATTTTAGTAGAATATAACAAGTATTTAACAATATCAGTGAAGATGTTGAGAAACATCTGAGAAATGGAGGTATATGATTATATTAATCAAAGAAACTTTGAAGGCAATAATTGAAATTTACAGGTTTACATAATTATAACAGAAAATGACTAGTCAAGATAATCTTTAAGATACTTCCTCAGTATGCATGTAACATTAAGGCAGCATTATACAACTCAGATTTATTCCCTGAGCTGATCTCTATGGACAAGCAAGTGAATATTTCTAAATGTTTCTTTCTGCATTTACTACAACATGCAAAATACATAAGGTGATGAGTGGGGAGTTAATAAATAGATGAATCTGAGTTCCTAAATTAATTCATTAGTGTAATATTCATGGAATATATTTTCCTTTCAATGCAAACACATAATTCATATTAGCATTAGTGTGAGGAAGTTATACTTGCATGAGAAGAATATAGCAATCAACATGCAAAAGTGTAAGAATTCTTCATGAAGGATTTGCTATTTCACTGCATATTGCAAAAGCGATGTCTGCATGACACCAAATGGAAATATTAATCCAAATATTTCTTAATAGCTGCATGTTTTATACTATAGGTAAACTGTATAAAATATATAATTTTATCCGTGCAAGAAAAAGGCAACAAAGATTTGTTAAAGACAATTTATTAAAAACAATCATGTGCCAAGCACTGTGCTAAATCCCTGACAAGGATAGTTATCACCACAAAAATATTCTGTGAAATCATCCCAAAACTCAGTGGCTTAAAACAACAATCATTTATTCCCATTAGTCTGTGGGTCACTTAGGCATTCGATGATCGAAGTTGGGCACAGCTTGCAATTTTTCTCATCTCAAGCTGGCTTTGCTCATGGATCTGGAGGTTGGCTAGGAGTTGTCTGATCTGGGCTGGGCCCAAATAAGGTGGTTTGTTCTGACCCAGTGTTTCTTCTTCAAGAACCAGCAAGAATATTTGTTTTATGTTGATGGCAAAGGGAGAAGACAGAAAACTGAATGGAGTAAGAGTTTGACATATTTTTGTCACATGATGTCCTATAACATGCCATTGACTGAAGCAAGCTACAGGGCTAAACTCAAGTCAAGGGTTGAAGAAATAACACTCTGCATCTTTAGTGGAAGAAACTGCAAAGTAACCAGGCAAAGGGCCTGGATATAGACAAGGGTAAAGAATTGGACCATTAACAGAATCTGAACTATACGCTATCCAACTTAATCCTCAACACATCTCCACAAAATAGTTAGCATTATTTTCCTCATATTACAAGTAGGAAATGGGATCATAAAGAGGTTAAGTGACTCTTCCAAGTCATAGAGGTAATAGGTTGCACAGTTAATGCCAAAGTTCATGGTCTTTGTGGTTGTTCCAATATATCGTTTCTTATGCATATTGTTTGGAAGTTTACAATTGAAATGAGGTCTGTCAACTGATACAGAAATGTTAATGCCAGATCCACAATAAACCCATACATAAAATTGTAACCATAGAATCATCAAATAATAAAAAGCAGCCACTTGATTGAATCAACAGAGTGAAGTTTAAACCATGTGTTAGTTTTAAATTGCTCATAAATGCAATACCTCTGCCACAGAAGTCCGTGACATGATTTCGTCCTTGTAAACTTCTCTTATTATCCCCAGTTGTGAAGAAACCACATAATCTTGTTTTCTCTCTTTCTGATTCTAGGCTGGTGGATAGTGAGGAAGTGAGTTGTGAAAGCAGACTCATGATAATTGCACACAGATACAAATGTAGTTTTAGAAGAGGAATAATTTAAAGGAACACATGTCATGTGACCTTGGTTTTCTAAATAAAGTATATTAATGGTAATACTATCATTTACTCAAAGATAAACAAAAACATATTCAAGTCTCCTCTGTCTTAAGTAGCAGTATACTTTTTCCTGCCCTTCCCTCACGTTACTATTGTAGCTTTCCTTTTCCATTCAATGCCAATCTATATTTGTTGCTGCCACTACCTGATAACACATTCCCTGAATGCCTAGCTTTCTTCTTTGTTCTGCTGAGACTTGCTCTAATGTTATCTTTCATCTCTCAGTTACCAAACAGTGTTATCAGTCCTCATTCTCTTGGCCCTCTTTCCAGTATGTGATATTTTCCTACTCTTCTACCACTGAAAACTCTATATTTAAAAGAAGTGCAAAGATGTTAAAATGTGAGCACTGGACCCAGTCTGCCTGGATCGAATCCTGACTCTTCCATTTCAGAGTGCTATGACTTGAGAAAGTCAGTGAACCTCTCCAAGCCTCAGCTTTATTATCTGTAAAATAGAGGGAATTCTAGTACCATAGAACCAAAATGTGATATCGATGTTAGGATTACATGAGGTAATATATGGTAAGTACTTTGAAAAGTGCCTGGCACACACTAGGTGCTCAATAAAAACTCCCTCCTTTCATAATATTACACTGTCCTGTTTCCTTCATCCATTTTTGAACATGCTGACTTTAATTCCTCCTCCCAATCCCAATTTCCTTGTGTTTCCCCAGTTAATTCTTGTACATCTCTCACTACTTTTTAAATCTTACCCAAAACTCATACTGATGCCCCAAAACTCTCAAATCTATTTCTGGTCTAACCACCTTACAAACACTACTCCTTATTTCAATTTAATACAATTTTCTCCTATTCAGTTTTCTACTGACAAACAGAAAAACTCAGTGGTCTCATCATATAATCCCCTTAGATTCTTTAAGATCACATTTTTCATGCCTTAGCCTTCTTTTTGCTAAGCTGAATAATTCCAATCCCTTTAACCTTTTCTTGTAGAGCTTATTTTCTACTCCTTTGAAATTCTTTATTATACTTTTTTGTACTCTCCCGTATCTCTCTATTCTTTTCACAGTATAAAACTTCACTCTTCATAATACTTTGAAAATGTTTTGACTAATGTTGGATACAATGGAAGTGAATTCTAACCTTGGGCGTTAATCCCCTACTGTGCTCCCTTATTCAGTTTGTGGGTAAGAATAGAACTTTCCCGCTCTGCTTGATTCTAGCAGATCTGTTCCAAAGGATAAAAAGGTAAAATTAATATAATTTGAATGACATAATCATGACCTCAGTCAAAGTTGTAGGTTTTTACCCATGGCAATTTGCCATTTATTAATTCATATTGTGCGCTGTATGAAGGGATCTCAACAGAATAGAGTCCAGGATTGGGCACATCTAGGTTTATTCCATATTCCAGAAGGTCGGGCTTCTAGGAATTTTAGGAACTGTTTGTCTCGCAGTTACAACTATGCTAGAAACAGTCATATTGTTTAGCTCTACTGTGTATAGATTGACGGTAAAGAACCGACAAGAATCCAGAACACTTCAAATTTCCAAACTTCCTGGGGGCTACAGGGAAGTTTCAAAAGCACTGATAAGAAGCAGGTTGCAGACATTAAGCAGATATTGACTTGTATTGAAGATAGTCACACAACATATTGAACTGTGAGGTAAATATTGATCTTATCTCAGATCAATATTTACTGCAAGAAGCAATGTATCTTGGTGCTGACCAAAAACCCAAGTTGAGGTAGGTATCTTTATATACATTCCATTACCAAAATTAATTGTGACAAGAATTTTTCTACTTTTTTTTGACATCTGAGGAATATTTACAGCAACTCCAGAAAGGAGGTAGCACTTTCTGTTTTATTGCTGTGGTCCCTTTACTGCATATCTATTAATCTAAAGAAAGAACCAAAGAATATAAGTTGTTAACTTCGTTATTATTACCTTTGTGCTTTCTTCCTGGAAAAGTTTGCAACCTACTGTAACTGAAAATAGGGACTAGAGAAGAACAAATTTTAGAAAGAGAAGACTCAGCTTAAGATTTTGGTCCTAACATTTACTAAATATTTGATCTTGGAAAAGATTTTAACCACTCTGAGACTCAACTATACAGTGAAGAAGAATATCAATGTCTGAATTATCAGGGTACGAGAAACAAATGAGATAAAGTTTTGTCTCTCACTACCACTTTATATCCAAATGTCTTTAAGGGGTTGCCTAAATATACATTTTTCTACATTTTTCTGGTCCCTATGTGCTCACCCACCTCTCAACCCACAGCAATCTGTCTTCCATAGCGATCACCCAATTAAAACTGATCTCCATTTGCCATCTATTTCTTCATTGATAAATCCAATGGATTCTCAGTGCTCACATTGTTTGACTTCTTGATCATATTTCTCACTCTTATTCATGCCCTAATTGAAAGATTACTATTCCCTGGCTTCTAAGTCTCTGTGTTCTCCTGAGTTTCTATTTACCTCCCTAAGGTTATTCTTTCCCAGTGTTCTTCAAGAGCTGATCCTCCGCTACCCAGGCATTAAAGGTTGCTGCTTTTCATTACTCTAGACCAAGCCCTCTTCTCTTGTCATTATGCACACTCTCCCTGTGTGATCTCACTCAGTCTTGTGGTTGACCATTACCACCTGTGAGCTGTCGACTCCAAAATCCATAACTTATTTATTCAAAAACCGAATAGTACATATTATCAACCCAGATATCTTTCTGGATTGTCAGACATGTACATTTGACTGTTCATGATGAGTTTATTATTTTTCCAATAAAACCAGATCCTTCCCATTCTGTGTTCTTTATAACCAGTTGCTCCAGCCCAAAATGTGGGTGTCATCCTTTATCTTTGCCACTTCCTCAATTTCCACAATAAACCAGCAACCTATTTTGATTGATTTTACCTTTCTGAATGAGGTGAGCAAAAGAACTATATAATAAATGAGAACATTCTAGGCAGAGGAGACAGCAAGGTTGTACTCAAGGAACAGCAAGGAGATCAGTATATCTAAAACACATTGTTCTTGGATGTGGTGATAGAAAAGTGATAGGGAATGAAGTCTGAAAGGCAGAGAGAGAACTCACTTAAGGTCTTGCTCATATGTCACTTATGGGAGAGGTCTTCCTTGACTACCCTCTATAAATTAACATTGTCTACAATCACATTTTGCATGTTCCCATTTCTTACTGATATGGTTTGGCTGTGTAACCACCCAAATCTCATCTTGAATTGAGTTCCCATAATCCCCATGAGCTGGGACCCAGTGGGAGGTAACTGAATCATGGGGGTGATGGTTTTGTAAGGGGCTTCCCCCTACACTCAGTTCTCATTCTTCTCCTTCCTGCCATCATGTGAAGAAGAGCATGTTTGCTTCCCCTTCTGCCATGATTGTAAGTTTCCTGAGGCCTCCCAAGTTATGCAGGACTATTAGTTGATTAAACCTCTTTCCTTTATAAATTATCCAGTCTGAGGAAGTTCTTTATAGCAGTGTGAGAACAGACCAACACAGTAAATTGATACCACAGAGAGTGGGGCACTGCTGTACGGATACCCAAAAATGTTGAAGAGACTGGAACAGGATAACAGGCAGAGGATGCGACAGTTTGGAGGGCTCAGAAGAAGACAGGAAAATGTGTGAAAAGTTTGGAACTTCCTAGAGACTTGGAGGGCTTGGAAAACAGGAACACGTGGGAAAGTTTGCCATTTCCTAGAGACTTGTTAAATGGCTTTGACCAAAATGCTGATAGTGATATGGGCAATGAAGTCCAGGCTGAGGTAGTCTTAGACAGAGATGAGGACCTTTTTGGGAACTGGAATAAAGGTGACTCTTGCTATGTTTTAGCAATGAGACTGGAGGCATTTTCCTTCTGCCCTAGAGATCTGTGGAACTTCGAACTTGAGAGAGATGATTTAGGGTATCTTGCAGAAGAAATTTCCATGCAGCAAAGTATTCAAGAGGTAACTTGGGTACTGTTAAAAGCATTCAGTTTCACGTATTCACGAAGATATGGTTTGGAATAGGAACTTATATATAAAAGGGAAGCAGAGCATAAAAGTTCAAAAAATTTGCAGCCCAATGATGCAATAGAAAAGAAAACCCCATTTTCTGAGGAGAAATTTAAGCCTGCTGCAGAAATTTGCATAAGTACCAAGGAGCCAAATGTTAATACCCAAGAAAATGGGGAAAATGTATCCAGGGCATGTCAGAGTTCTTCACAGCAGCCCTTCCCATCACAAGCCAGGAGCCCTAAGAGAAAAAAATGGTTTCCTGGGCCAGGTCCAGGGCCTTGCTGGATTGTGCAATCTCAAGACTTGGTGCCCTGCATCCCAGCTGTGGCTAAAGGGGGCAAACATACAGCTGAGACCATTGCTTCGGAGGATGCAAGCCCCAAGAGCTGGCTGCTTCCACATGGTGTTGGACCTACAAGTGCATAGAAGTCAAGGGCTTAGGTTTGGGAGCCTCCACGTTGATTTCAGTGATGGAAACACCTATATGTCCAGGCAGAAGTTTGCTGCAGAAGTGGAACATTCATGGAGAACCTCTGCTAGGGTGATATGGAAAGAAAATGTGGGGTCAGAGCCCCCACACAAGTCCCCACTGGGATATTACCTGATGGACCTGTGAGAAGAGGGCCACAGTCCTCTAGACCCCAGAATGGTGGATCCACCAACAGCTTGCACCAGACACCTGGAAAAGCCACAGACACTCAATGTCAGCATGTGACAGCAGCTGGGAGGGGGACTGTACCCTGCAAAAGCCACAGGAGCAGAGCTGCCCAAGGCTATGGGAATCCACTTCTTTCATCAGCAGGACCTAGATGTGAGATGTTAAGTCAAAGGAGATCATTTTGGAGCTTTAAGATGTGACTGCCCTGCTTGATTTTGGACTTGCATGGGGTCTGTAGCCCATTCATTTTGGCCAATTTCTTCCACCTGGAATGCATGTATTTACCCAATGCCTGTAACCCCATTGTATCTTGGAAGTAACTTATTTGCTTTTAATTTTACATGCTTATAGGTGGAAGGGATTTGCGTTGTCTTAGATGAGACTTTGGACTTGGACTTTTGGGTTAATGCTGGAATTAGCTAAGACTTTGAGGGACTGTTGGAAAGGCACGATTGTGTTTTGAAATGTGAGGATATGAGATTTGGGAGTGGTCAGGGACTGAATAATATCGTTTGTCTGTGTCTGCACCCAAATCTCATCTTGAACTGTAGTTCCCATAATCCCACATGTCATGGGAGGGACCCAGTGGGAGGTAACTGAATCACAGGAGCGATGGTTTTAAAGGGGTTTCCCCCTTCATTCAGTTCTCATTCTTCTCCTTCCTGCAGCCATGTGAAGAAGGATGTGTTTGCTTCCCCTTCCACCGTGATTGTAAGTTTTCTGAGGTCTCCCAGCCATGTGGAACTGTGAGTCAATTAAACCTATTTCCTTTATAAATTACCACACTTCAGGCAGTTCTTTATAGTGGTGTGAGAACACAATAATACACTAACTTTATATTATCTATAAAATGTATCACATTTGTTGATTATTATTGTGTGTTTACTCCTTATCTCCCCTAGTAGGTTCTTTTTTCCAGAAGGGCAAACATCTTGTTTATGTCACTCCAATTGTTCAGAAAAATGCATAATGCATGGTAATAACTCAGTAATTATTGACTGAATGAATGTGTAAAATGCCCAGAGCATAGTTGGTGCTCAAGAAATTGTAGCACTATTATTATTATTATTTGTGAGTAAAGTATTTTGAAAAAGTTAAACATGTAAGTGCTAAACTAGGGAAGCACAAGCTGAAGGTGCTTAATTAATTGACTAGAGGCAAATCTGGATGAGAAAACCAATAGTATTCACTAGAGCTCCAGAAAATGCCATGTACACACTTCTGCTGTCCATCTCACACAAGTACAGGGCAACAGGGTTGTTTTGCTGTAGTTGCTGCTGGCAGCTGGAGATTGCTCATAATACAAAAGCTATTCTTTGGCTCTTTCTTATGGTGTCTATGGAGCAATCTCATCAAATGGAGGGAACTCTGATGATACTATTAGTAGCAATAGAAGGAGCAAGACCTCAGTGCAACCTCACTTGCAGGCTTTCTGCATCTAACTAGTTGCTGCCTGTTTCCAAGCTCCTCAGTGGTGTTTGGTCAAGCACTTATCATAATGCCCACCCCTGAGGCTGTGCCAGCCCCTGACACTGGCTCAGCACATTAACTAGCACAAAGGGAATCTTTATTTTATCACTTTGTAAGGGGCAGGGCACAACACAGATTCATTTCAAACGAACTTAATTGTCTTGGGAAACTGAGCAACACGCTATAACAAAAATGTTTACATTAAATAAGAAAAAAAATAGGAAAAACAGTTAGCTTTCTGATCAGCATAAATAGGGTATTATATTTAAAGCTGTCTCTGATGAAAACAACCATGAGTTATAGCAAATAGCTCAATCAAGTTAGCTGTATGCAGCAGCTGATTCCCTAAAGCCTAAAGATTATTGGGGGCATTAATAAGGGGAAAGGAAATGCTATTACTAGAAGCAATGGATCCCTTTTACTCTTGGGATCAAGCTTTGATTAGTGGACTATATACTGAAGCTGAGACGAGGTCACAGTAAAAATGGTCCTGGTGATGTTTAGTTGCTGTGTATGTACCAGAAGCAGAAGTAAAATTAGAGCAGTATGTTCTTTGAAACTATTAAAGTCTACAGGAAGGTACATACAAGATGCAATTAATTTGTCTTTTCAGTGGAATTTAATAATTAGAAAGAGAAGTTATATTTTCAGGTTTCAGGCTCAGAAACTTGTACTGGGCAGGAGGTCAAAAGTGTAAATCTAAGAGCCGGACCTGAAATGGACATGGAAGTAAGCAAACCCTATAAAATGTACAGATAGAGTCAGGTACATTTCCACTGCTAAAGAAAGTGAGGCCTTAAGATGGGTCACAGTCTCCCAAATTTCATTATTTGAAATTTTATTTAAATCAGCCAATGACTTAAATAAATGTGTTAATTTTAAAAGGAAGCTATATTGTAACTGGCAGATCAGTATCACTTGTTATTAACAAAGGGTAACCGTACAATAAATACAATACGGATTAAACAATATTATTAAGTTCCAGTTAGACACTATTGTTAGTCCTAGTCTCTTAGCTTGAAGACCACTTTTGTCTTTTTTCAAAGAAGTATTGGCAACTGTTAGAGAGTTATTAATGACAAACCAGCACCAAAC
>CAUYLG010023217.1:60000-113307 GCA_963573385.1 Cacajao melanocephalus
GCCAGGGAAGAACTGAGAGGCAGTGAAAAGAGATCAAAATAACACTTTGCTGTTTGAAAGATTCCGCATCATTTACTGGCAGAAGTATTAAGACTTGCCAGCAGTCAGACTTCGCATTTGCCCTTTCAAAATGCACTAAAATTGAAGCCAGAATGTTGAGGTGCAAGTTATATAACTGTCTGACTCTGAAGCTGTTCAGAAATAACCTTATTCTGAAGTACCCAGTGCTAGAGATAGCACAGATAATGTTCTGGAGTTGGATTAGGGGGTGAATATTTTACAACTGAATTACAGTTTTCAGTTTTTTAAATTAACTACACATATATATTATGCAAATAAAGTGTCAAGTTTTGGAAATGATATCCATGTATAAGGGTATTCACTTCTAACTACATTGTGATCTGCAAGTGCTCAGTGAAAACACCTGCCATTGTCTCAAAGCAGTGTGTGTCAATCTAATTTAATGATCATAAAGATCTTTCTCTGACTCTTAGGACCAGGAGTTCATTCAAGCAGACATCCCGTAGGGAGGTTTCTCACTTGGATGGCAGGAGATCTGTGCCCAGGGGTCCTTTCATTATACCTATTTAAAATTTCTTACTATAAAGCCAAAATTCTGCTACCTTTCATGATACCACAGAGAAATTACTTTTTAAAATTTCTAAATGATGTCTCAGCCATGAGATTATAATCCACAAAGACTACGAAAATACGGACTTGAAAATGTAGCACAGTATTAGGCGCCCAGTGGGCACTCAATAAATCTTAAGATGGTGATGATGATGACACTTTGGATTCAAGAGGATGTAAATTCTGTTTCTTTAAGCACTTAGAATTAGTTGAAGAGCTATGTATTTTGCAAAATGCTTGCCTAAACCTGGTCAAAATCACTCAGCAACTTGTGGCAAATCCCCTTTGAGCGTCCGCAGTCTCTTAAATTGCCAATGTATCATGGCCATATTTTACTTCAAAATGACACTGGAATAAATAAAAGGTATTTATTCCTGCAGTGGAACTGTTCTGTATATAGGAAAACAGATTTTTGTAAGCTTACTAATGTCGTCATCTACATATCTTCTTTATTTTCTATATCCAGTACGTTTTCCAGCTTTGTCTTAAAATAATTATTAATAGGAGTTAGGTAATGTCTGATATTCTGAAAAGCTCAGGCATATTATATTCTGTCCTCATCCTTCCAGCATCAGTACGTAAGTGGTGCTCTGGAAAATGCTATTCCCATTTTAAAGATAGAATAACTAAATCCGAAAATAATTGCTAGTGATTTTATGGGTTGAGAGTATTGTCAAAATTGAAATATAAAAATGGGGCTCTCGTTATAGCTCTTGCTAGGCTGAAGAGAAAATTCTGAACATTTTCATTATACTCTGAGTATAATGCTGTTTCACTCAACACTTTAGAAGCAATGCTATTTTGTGTAAAATAGAGCAGCAATTCTCTACAAGGAAGGTATGGCTTCCCCATGGGACATTTAATAATATATAAGGGAATTTTTGTTCTCATAATGGAGGAACCTACTGACATTTAGTGATCAGAGACAGAGGATTATAGTGTCCTGAAATATATAGGACACTCCTGCATTGAACTTGATACACCTCTTCATCCACTCCACAAAAACTAGTAGAGTCTTTTCCTTCTCAGTGAATGGCAAATTTCCCCATCTAGAAGTTCAAAATAACTGTGTCATGACACGGGAGTTGTGGGAATATGCAGATGAGTGATTATAATGAAATTGAGATTATGGAAAAATTGAAGTCATTAGAAATGATAAGGACTAGTCAATGACAATGTCTATGGAGTTGATAATTACAGGGGAAGCCAGGTGTTATTTGCAGTGCTCAAAACCTGTCTTGATTCCTGATTATGGAGGGGAAAATGTCTAGAGGAAGCAGGGTCTTAGCCCCAGTATAGGGTCTCACTCTTGACTTGTGGATGGTGTTAAGAACACCTGGAGAAGCTGAACATCATTCCCAGTACTCAGGCTTCTTGTTTAACTCTAATGATGGGATAGAAGTCAAGAAAAGGTGTGATCTGATTCCCAGTGCACAGGCCTATTAATTCCTTTTGGAGGAGGAGAATAATTACTTTTGAAGATGTGTGTGGATTTCCTTTGACCCCTGTTGATGGAGTTGGAAATGCCTTCTGGGGAAACCGGCTACAGTTCCAAATGTACAGGTCCCATTTTTACTCCCATTAATGGTGAGCTTACCCGATAAATAGCTTTAAATACCATAGATATAGCTAACCCTACCAAGTTTTTAACTTTAGCCCAGAACTTTCTTCTGAATATCATACTTGTATTTCCAACTGCCTACTCAACATCTCCACTTAAATGTCTGATAAGCGTTTCAAACTTGACATCTTCAAAACTCAACTTGATGTTCCTCTTCTTTCACCCCACAAAAGCTGCAAGTTTTCCCTTCTCAGTAAATAGCAACTTTCACCATCCAGAATCTTTTCCAGGCTAAAAATTTGGAAAAACATTTTTTCATCCCTCTCTTTCTCTCATAGTCCATCCAATTGATCAGGAAATTCTGCTGGTTCTTTAAAACTTATACAAAACCCAGCTATTTCTCACCATCTCCAGTGATAAACCCCTGATCTCGCCACAATTATTTCTTGCCTAGATCACTACAATATCCTCCCATCTAGAGTCCTGATTCCATCCTTGTCCAGCCCCAACCCACCCCCACCCCCAACTATTCCCAACACAGCATCGATTTAAATCATAAATAAAATATCATGTCACTCCTCTGCTAAAAACTCTGCAAAGGCTCCCATTCAGAGTGAAATATTTAAAGTGCTTGAAGTCATCTACAAAGTCCTACAAGGTATGCCTGCCTCCCACTACCTCTCTGACCTCATGCCCTGCCACTTCCCACTTCATACACTTGGTTTTGGCTAGACTGGCTTCCTTGCTGCACCTTAACCAGGCATGAGCCCTCATTACCGCCTTCGCACTGGCTATTCTCTCTGCCTGGAATTCATGGTTAACTTCTTCACCTCTTTCAAGATTTTCTGCAGATATCACCTTCCCATGAGACCTGTCACAACCACTCTCTGTTCAAATTCCTACCGCTTATCACTCCTTGGCAATTCCAATAGTTACCCTGCTCTATTCTTTCTCAAGGCACTTAACACCTTTCGATATGCTATTTAATCGGTTTACTGTGTTCATTGTCTGTCTTCCTGCTACTCCACTCCCAACTAGTCTGGAAGCTCCCTGAGGGCAGGGATGCTCATTCACTGTTGTATTCCAGGTGTGTAAGACAGTGCCTGACACTTAATGAGTGCTCAATACATATTTGTTAAATCACTTTGAAATGACCAAACACACATTCATGTAGTTGAAAATCTCTTTTACACTATAATTTGAGGAAATAATATTCTTTGTTTTGTTTGAAACTTAATAAGCTTTTTTTTCTCTTTTTTTAATCATTTAGAGGAAATCATGTCATAAACAGCAATTACACTTATGGTATTTGGGTATTTAGCACATACAAAGTAAACCTTGGTAGCTGTCATGTCATAATGATTTTTACCTGTACTTATAAGCATCTATTTTATGATGTCTTCTGAAGCGGTTTTGACTGAGCATTTGTATATTTAGATACATATTACTTTCTTTTCATTTACCTTTTATATTATTGACAGAACATTATATTGTTCCTTTTTTCCCCTTGAATAGTGTGTGACAGTAGGTTAGTTTTATTTCAGAATTTTAAAGTAGGTTTTAGAAAATAAGTATTATAAAGCTAATGCAGTTATTAATACTTCCAGATTAATACTACACATCTCATATTTAGTTTGTGACTTTCCAGAGGTAGACATTTGGACATTCTCTAAAATTATGGAGCAGAGATCATAGATCAGATCCGCTGATTTTTTTTGTTTGTTTTTTTGAGACTGAGCCTGCTATGTCACCCAGGCTAGAGGGTGGTGGTGCAATCTCAGCTCACTGCAACCTCTGCCTCTCAAATTCAAGCGATTCTCCTGCCTCAGCCTCCGGAGTACCTGGGATTACAGGCGTGCATCACCATGCCCGGCTAATTTTTGTATTTTTAGGAGAGACCGGGTTTCACCATGTTGGCCAGGCTGATCTCGAACTCCTGACTTCGGGTGATCTGCCCGCCTTGGCCTCCTAAAGTGCTGGGATTATAGACGTGAGCCACCGCACCCAGGCCAGAGCCACTGTTATATGAAAAGTACTCACCAGCTCCACAAACTTTCTTCCCAAGTCTAGGAAACACAATTTGCACGTCTAAGATAATAAGTAACCCTAACTTCTCTGCCACCATTAGCTACAACCACAAATTAGATAGCTTTTTCGGAAAGACTCTGCTCCTCTCTGCTTCCCTGCACAAACCTTACAAGTCATTTATGTCCACGAAATATAAACTCAGGCGTGTATCTGGTTGCCTATGTCTAGTGTAAAACATGGTCCTAGCTCTCTTGTCCTGAACTCATTTCCTGTCTGTTCCTTCCCAATCTGTCAAAGGTTTCCTTAAGAAAGTACCTTTAGAACCTGCTTTCTGACTTCTACATCTTGGCTACACCAGCATCACCTACCCCTCCCAGGATGAAGCTTTTGACTGTATTGCATTCATCCCTATCTGCTGGATTATTTCTGTTCCTGGCTAGTTGTACCATGCTAATATACAGGAACGGCTAGCCACTAAATTTTGACAATTTCAAAGCAAACTAAAATGATTTTCTTCTTTTCTCCTAAAGTGCTTCTGCCTGTGTATCCTAGAACTTTATTTGAATGTGTGCGTACATGACGTTTTAATGCATGTAGTTACTAACCCTGTCTTTTGGGTCTATGCCAGATAAGTCTAAGACTTAGCTTAAAACCAGTCAATCCTTTTACTTCCATATATTGCAGATGACATTGCTAATGGGTGTGTTGCACATACACGCAATTCTGGCTGAAAAGTCTAATCTATGGTCTTTAGTACCAAGTAAACAGCAGATTTTAAAGTGCTTGTCACTTGTCTGAATCTCAAAGCACTTAATCAATAATGAAAGTTTGATTCTCTCACATACATTGGCATAAAGAAACTTTGGGTGAAAAGCAGGCTATTAATTTATAATCTAACTTCCTTTAAGGAAATCACTGGGATTATAAAACATCACCGCCTACTTAGGCACCTGGCCATGACAATGAACTGAGCACTGGTATTCATGCACACACTCTTGAAAATTGTATAAGTCACTTTAATGACTCCTGGTATTCATGATTTAGCTTTTAGTCTCTGTAATCAAAAAAGTAGTGAATTCCTCCCTCCTTTCTGGCTGCTATTCACTCAGTGCCTCCTTTTCTTCTTTCTCTCCTCACCAACCAATCCTTATCCCTAATAAGAGCTCTCACCTGAGAGACCAAGTGTTACCAGGGGAAAAGCTGCTGCTATCAAAATCACCTTGAAGCTGAGCCAAGGAGAAAACCACATCTCAACCTCTGCTTGAACTAGGAGCTGCCTAGTTCCTGGAGTGTGCGGTGGTTGAACTTGCCAAGAGTCCTGGAACTCGCCAGAGTGCCAGAAAATTCAGAAAACAGCCAGACTTGCAGGGTTGCAGCTGGTCTACGAATCAAAATCTCTTTGACATCTAGGAATCTTAACATCAAGGCACAACATCAGCAGAAAGGTTTGCCATTAATGCTACTATTTTACATACAAGATGAAAACCTTTTTGTGGACTTTGGGCACTGAAACCTACCAGCTTAGTTCTTCCTCACTATGATGGCTGATACTGTTTTTGTAGAGATCCCAGTAAACCAGTGGTCAGAAATCATTCTTTAGCTGGTAGCCAATGTCACAAACCCCAGCAGCCTAGAGTACATGGAAAAGTCAACATAGGATGCAATTTGTTACATCTGCCAAGATATTTACAGGGAGCAGCTACAGAATAAATCTAAAGAGATTCTGACTGTCACTATCCTGGGGAACAGAAAAGGAGGTCCTAATAGTAATGTGAAGTTAGTGGCTACTAAGGTACTCCTGATCTACTGGAATTCACCAAAGCAAACTTTGACGAACCGTCTGAGAGGCAATTTATTTTGCAGGTCATCTATGGAGCAACCTATTATCGAGATAATTAGATATGAGTGGGTACATTACAGAATCTGGTCAAGAAAATGTCCCTATATTATCAGTACATGGACACACACATGAGTCCTGTTCTTTTTGCGATCACAAATGAAGTAATGAATAGTGACTTTGATGAAGTGGTTCTATAAGGAATAAAATTCTGGTCCAGCGTCTGCGATGAAAAAATAGATTTCCTCATTAAAGCTTAAGGGGCAGCAGAACAAAGAAGGCCCCGACAACCCACAGCAAGTTCTGTGCCAAGGGAGCTCTTCAATTGTGGTTCCAATTCTTACACAGACACTAGCAAAAAGTAATGAAAATGATGAAGTTCCTGACCACCTGATGTGAAGATGACATTGTCCCACATGTATTGCTTTCTGTTAAAGAACATTCAAACACCCTGATTAGTCATTCCAGGATACGACTGTGATGGCTTTTGCCTGTATCTTGGAAGAACAGAAAGCCAAAAAGCTACAACTCCTAGTCATACATGCAATATTTATCATAATAGAATTAATCAAAGACCCCTGTATACATTTTTTTATATACTAGTATACAGATTGAGGGCAGATTTTGAAAGCTGCCTCATGAAGCTGCCATCAAAGATGTCTACTTGGCTGCCCTGCCACAATGTCTGATGGAAGGCCTAAGTGCTGAACCCAGAACATGTTCAAATGCATGCTGGGCTTTTTCTAGTCTAGCTGAAGCTGCTTATGAAACGTCGTAAGTGATGGCCAGGAAGACACTGCTACTTCCTGGTTATCCTCATATTTCAGAAGCTCACAGGGACCACAGACAGGTCTGCTGACCAACAGAACAACCTGAGAAGTGCTACATAAGATGCTTCGGTGGAAATTGTGAAAAATAGTACCAAGTACTATTACCCTTCAGTTCAAATATTGACTCTGGCAGCTCTGGTCTGACTGCAAAAGGTGTATCAGATGAAATCACATATAAGAGCACTCTTGCTAAGACCCAATTCAATGACCTTTGGTCTTTACTCTGCCTAACTCTTTGAAATGTTCCCTGAAGAGTGCAACATCAAGGTGAGAGCATGGTCTCCTGATTAAGGATTTTCCAAATCACAAGCAGGTCTGGAGGAATGCAAGGGGATGACCTAATGGCAGTTAACACATCAGGGGAAACGCTGACTGCTGAATTTCTAAAGTATGTAGAAGCCTCTAAACTCTTTCTGGGCAAGGATAGTACATTGAAAAGTTTTACTGAGTGTCAGGTTTTATTGGAGACCATAGGTTTAGTGGAAGACTTATGCCACATTTTGAAATTCAGTAGCTTACCTTTTGTTGACAGACAACATAGGGAATGAGAATATCCATGGATTTGTGAAGACACAGAGTCTGTGTTTGGTGATATTGCCCTTATTATTGGTGGACAGTTTACCGAATACCTAAATGGTATTCATACAAATGGCATTCAGCAAACTTCCAAATCCCAGGTGAACAAGTCAGACTATGAATGACATGGCAGATTATCTGAGTGAGCTAAGAGAAGGCTGCTGGGAAGCCTAGACTAGAATTGCCCAAGGACCAAAGAGAGGCTAGAAGAATGCATACCCAGATATATTCCTGATGCAACCAAGAGTAGAATATAGTATGTCTTTCTTCAACCACATTGCTAGATTGAGAATCATACAGAAAGCATAGGTAGTGGTGCTGCTGAACTGATACAGAACTTATATACAGCACTTAAGAAAGATGTGACTGGGTGCGGTGGCTCACACCTGTAACTCCAGCACTTTGGGAGGCCGAGGCGGGAAGATCACTTGAGGTCACGAGTTCGTGACCAGCCTGGCCAACATGGTGAAACCCCGTCTCTACTAAAAATACAAAAATTAGCCAGGTGTGGTGACGGGTGCCTGTAATCCCTGAAATCAATGAATGACAGTGTCAGCTTCATGAACTTGGGAGGTTGAGGCATGAGAATCACTTGAACCCGGGAGGCAGAGGTTGCAGTGAGCCAAGATCGCGCCATTGCACTCCAGCCTGCAGGACAGAGCAAGACTCTGTCTCCCAAAAAAAAAAAAAAAAAAAAAAAAGATGTACTGACATTCGTAACAACTAGGCTGATGGTTACTGAAATATTGACTAAGTGACAGAAAGTCAAAACAAACAAAACAAAACCCTTGCTCCATGGGCAGCAGTATAACTGAAGAAGCTGAAGAACCAAGGCTGATCTGTGGCCACCGGCATGATACCTGAGATTACCACTGGGAATTTTGAATCTTTCAAAAACCTGGAAAGGAACAGTGTGCACAGATACTGAAAACACACTGCATTGAAAATTTTGCTACAGTAGCAGCAGCTGTTAGCGACAGCACTGTTGGTTAGCTATATAAACACTGACTTCAGAGAAACCATTATATTAGCCATCTTAAGAGAAAAATAAATGATTTATTTAATTGAGGAAGAATAGGAGGAGGTGGATGGAAAAGGAGAAAAAGGGAAGGGCAATAAAAGGGAGAAAAAAGTTATCTCTTCCCAAGGAATGGTACAATTTGCTTTTCTGTATTTCAGCTAGTGCTGAGTGGAATGACTGATTCCCCGACTAAAGAGAGACTAGATTTCACATTTATGTTTTGTCCTAAAAATCAGCCTGACCTATGCAACTGAAGATAATGATGGTGCCTTGGTTTGTACTTTTAACACATAGTACTGCATGCAGGTTAAAAGGTGGATGAGGAATACTTACAATTTGAGTGTAGATGAATGAAGCTGAATGCACATTGTCAGCTTCAAGCCACTGAAGTTTATCTTTTGCCTTAAAAAAGCAGGGGAGGCTAGATGTTGCATTTCACAAAACTAACTGAATTTTTGTCTGCTGAAGGAGAACAGGAGATGTAAAAGAAAAAAGCCACTGTTTCGGGTTTTGGCTATTTGTTTTGAATTGTTATCATTATTTTAGAAAAAGCACTCACGAATTGTCAGAATAAAAATGCAGGATTTCAAATGAAAACAGATGCACAAAGCGCCACAACCTAAAGAAATCAAAATTTAAGTGGTCGAAATTGGCAGCACAAAGAGAAAGCTCTCTCTTAACTTGTATGTGGCACACTGGACATCCACCTTCCCTAAAAAAAAAAAGAAAAAAAAGATGTTAAGGAGTTTACCAAAAGTATACAATAAAAATAAATACACAAAAATACATCAAACTTTAAGTGACTATTTTGATCTGAAAATGAGGATAAATTTAACGATCAAACAAAATCTCATAACCATTTGGAAATTATTTGACTTTCTATTCTTTTTTATTTGATTGTCTCCAGTATCGTATTCCTTTCTTGCCATTCTTTAAAATCAACTAACCACAAAACCAATGAAAAATATATGCATAAAGGATGTGTGTGTGTGTGTATGTGTGTGTAATTACAGCTTTCATGATGAAAACACCACTTATAAAACGTTTTATCTACTGCAGTTGAAGATTCATAAAATGATCTCAAACATTCCACAGGAAAAATAAATAAATTTTAGAGAAAATATAAATATGTTCCTCTCCAAGAGAAGAAGGGAAAAAATATCTTGTCTTCTTTACATAGAAATATGCAGAAATTGAACCTCATCTAATAGCCCTTTATAATTATATTTGGCAAGTGGTATAGTGTGATAAAATATTCTTAAACAGTACATGAAAGGTCTATAACTGATTCCAAGCCTGATGTGTCTGAACTGGTGTGATTTTATTTTTTCTTCAAAGCAATAGGGTAGCAGATTAGTTTGAATCAAGCCAAATACTGATAAAAACAAATCTCTTTTGATGAGCAGGCCTCAAAATTTTGTTGAAGGCCGATGGTTCAACTAAGCATTGCTTAAGTGTGTGGATGCTTATCCAATGCTTTTCTGAACTTATGTGAAATTGAACACCTTTGTTCTAAAAAACTGGGCCAAAAATCTGACACTGATTTTGGTGCTTTGGTTCATAATAGGTCACTAGTACCAAAAGAGCACCCCAACTAGAGAATGGTGATATGGCTGGAAATAAAAGCAGGGGAATTGGAAATTAAGACTCAAAAATTTTGAAAATGTGTGGGACAATGAGTCTCAAGGAGGTGGGTGGCAAATATAAATATCAGTGTAGGAAAATGGTGTGCTAATTCGAAAACAAAATAGAAATGTCTTAGTTTTTTATTTTTATTTATTTATTTTTTTTTTTGAGACAGAGTCTTGCTCTGTCTCCAGGCGCCAGGCTGGAGTGCAGTGGCGTGATCTCAGCTCACTGCAACCTCTGCCTCCTGGATTCAAGCAATTCTCCTGCCTCAGCCTTCCGAGTAGCTGGGACTACAGGCATGCGCCACCATGCCCAGCTAATTTTTGTATTTTTTTAGTAGAGACAAGGTTTCACCGTGTTGGCCATGATGGTCTCGAACTCTTGACCTTGTGATCCTCCCACCTCGGCCTCCCAAACTGCTGGAATTACAGGCGTGAGCCACCGCGCCCAGCCAGTTTTTAATATTTTATACCTAGCAAAAGTTAACTTATTTCTTTATGAGTTAATTTATTTTGAAATTTTATATAACATTGAAAAAGAGTGTGCTTTTTTGTGTGTTCACCAAAAGAAAACAAAGAGAAAACTTCTCCTTCTGAGCACACGGAGTAGATGTACTAGTTCCTTTTCCTCCGGCTAAGTACAACTAGCAGATCTGGGGGATTATATGTAAGACAAACATAAGAAGACTCTGAAAAGTGAGGATAAAAAAGCCAGACTGGTTAAGAACCTTGGGACCCAAAGAAAGCAAAGATGGTTGACCAGAAGGCCATTGGAGAGATTGTAAAGTGGTACATCTACTCTGGAATATAGTTTGGTGGTTTCTTAAAAAAAAAAAAAAAAAACTAAACATAGAACTGTCATACAACCCAGCAATTGCACTCCTGGGCATTTATCCCAGAGAAAGGAAAACTGATGTCTACACAAAAACCTGTACTCTTTTGTTCTTAGTATTTCTGTATACCTTTGTTCATAGTAATTTTATTTAAACTAGAAACAATAGGCATATGCTTCAAGGTGTGAATGGTTTAAATAAACCGTAGTATATCCATGGCATGTACTACTACTCAGTCATAAAAAGAAACAAACTATTGATACACACAATAGCCTGGATGAATCTAAAAGAACAATGGCTGCATGCAGAAAGCCAATTTCATAAAGTCACAACTTTGATTCTGTTTATAAAGCATTCTCAAAATTACAAAAATTCTAGAGATGGAAAACACAGATTACAGCTTTCTAAGGGTTAAAGATGACATGGATGGTCTAAGGGAGAGGTGGGTATAACTCTAAAGGGGTGACATGAGAAAGATTTTCGTGGTGATAGAATAGTTCCGTATTTTGATTGTGGTGGTAAGTACACACATCTACACATGTGATTAACTATATACATATATTGTATCAAAGTCAATTTCCTGATTTTGATATTGTACTATAGGTACCTAGGATGTGGCCATTGGGAGGAAACTGAGTGAAAGGTGCCAGGGATTTCTTTCCTCTATCTTTGCAACTTCCTATGAATCTATATTTATTTCAAATCTAAAACACAAAAAGAAGACTAGGCTTAGACGTTAGAAAAACACTGGTAGAGGGGAAAAATGCAGACAAGAGGGCCTTTGTTAATCTCAGTTTTGAGATTTGTGCCACATTCTATTTGAGAAAAATTTCAGTTCAAGAGTATAGTTTTAATCCCTGAGTTTCTGCTTTTTAAAGTTTGGGAGTGGTATTATTTGGGAGTCATAAAAATATAGAATACTAACACAAAGTCTTTTAATTTCTGGTCCTGATCCATTGGCACTTGCCTAGAGAAACTGTCTCAATAAAATATGTGGCCTAAGTTCATAGCATTTTTCATTTGAATTAAATGTTGGGGGGAGAAAGGACAGGACATTTGCCCTGAAAACATAAACTTCACTGTCCACAGTGACCCAGTAATATTTATAATATCTTTTCTGCATCTTTTCTCAGTGTAACCAATATAGCCACTACTAGAATATTACTAGGTTGGCTGTGGTCTCAGAACACGTGCTCAGGAAAGTGTGCTGTATTATCTAGAAACAGCAATCAAGACCTTAAAGAACAGGGGCTTAAACAAGATTTTAAAAATTCTTTTCTAACATTAAAGCCATTCCAAGGTAGGCAATTCAGAGATGATAACTGTAACTTCAAGGTCACAAAGTATGAGTTTTTATGTTAATAATCCATCATCTTTTGCAGTGGCTTCCATATGCAAGATTACCTCATTGTTCAATATGGTTACTGGAGCTCCAGCTGTTATGTCCACGTAATCAGCAGGAAGCAGGAAATGGGAAGGGAAAGAGTATATATACCCAATGCTATTGCTTAAGGAGAGTTCCTGGAAATTCTATCTCATTTCCCACTTACCTCTCCTGGGCCATCCAGAATAAAATCAGGTTATGTAATTAACTAAGAAAGAGAGAATGGCTATTAATCAGGCAGCTAGTACTCTCTGTGAAATATGAAAATAACATAGCCAGCATTCTGGTTTATAGATAAGCACAAAGATTATCCAGTCAGGCCAAAAATATTCTACACCTGGCAAAAGACAATCTTTGGCAAAGAGGAGAATAGGTTCTCCTAGAATTGGAACTTGATGGGCCATAACAACAGTGATACTCTGGTCAAGAAGAAATTGGAGAATTGGATCAACAAAAATAAGAGGATTGCAGAGTGTCAGGTGCAAAACTTAAAGGGAAAGTGAAGACTGAAACAGGCACAGTTGTTCACAATGTCGAAACATTTATCACACTTAAATCTGGACCTACCAAAAGTGGCTCAACTGGCAGATTAAACAATGTCATTGACGGGATCTTGTAAGTTCTATAAAAAATAGCAGGTCTGAGTCATTAGCAACAAAAATATTAAAGAGATTTTCTCTAAACTTGGGGGCAAAGGCCATTTATTATGAATTAGGATTTCTCTAAAAATAAGCAAAGATGCCATTATATATTGCCATTTTACAGAAGAGAAAACAGGCTCAATTAAGTTGGTTAAGATGCTTGCACAAATTCATACAGCTACAAAGTGACAGAGCCGGGATTCTTTATAGTCGGAACACTGTACTCTTATCTGCTGCACAAATCACTATTACTTCAATAATATTTGAGCTACATGTTTTATCTAGATCTAAAAGGCATTTACTACTCCTTTCCAGGAGCAGATTATTTTATTTTCCAGACAACTTAGAAAGTTTCTATTATTCAAGGTTATTGGAAAATATGGTTTCTGGAAAATACGATATGGTTAACAGGGAGAACTGAGCTTGCTAGTGCAGTGGAGGCTTCCTAGCCATCTGAGTCTCCCTCAAAGGGATGCATCTTCTCTCCAGAGAGGAAGAGCCCAGCTGCATCCCTCCTGCAGCATTTTGTCCAGCTGTTTTAAGGTGCTTTGCTTGCGGGAGCAGCCACGGCCAGCTCTTTCTGCTAAAGATAAAGGATCCTATGGCAAGCATTCCTGTTGCAAACCATACCTTTTTGCAGTTGCTTGTTTGTTTTATTTAAAGCAATTTTGACAGTGCTCTGCTTGCTCTGCTTCTATAAATAATCAGCCTTAATGATAACGTATAACCCACACATTCAAATGTGCATTTACTTCTATATATCTTCATGCTCTGAATAGGCACAGCTACAAAGACATCAGTTTTGAACATGAGCATATGGTTCTGAGAACTTCGTATTTCAAATCCACAATTCAGCTTAAGAATTGAACATAATGTTTTCATTAACACTGATGATACGTAAAACTGCTGCTTGAAAAAATAATAAAACCTGGACTTGAGCTGTGAGGTTGGAGCTTTGAAGCTAGTTAGGATTGAAATTTTATGTTGAAAAGAATTACGTCTGACAGCAAGATAAAACATGCATATATTGCCCAAATTCACAATGCTTCTATTCAGGCCTTAAAAGAAACTTGTAAGCTGAGGTTCCTCCATTGCACGGCAAGTGACTTTTAGTTCACTGCAAGTGCTCTGACACTGACTTTTGCACTGACTCTTTCTCATTTGTCTGCATAGTGTAAATATGTCCACCTGGCCGGTCATTGGCTTCCTCAGATCCCCATCAGAGCCTCTTTAGGTGCATATGTCAGAAAGAGACTGCAGAGAGACACAGGAGTTGCACATAATTGCATATTACTCTAGAGTGACTTGGAACCCTATGGAACACCTAGTTGTGGACACAAAGACCTGAAGTATTGTCATTTAAAAGCATTTAACCGATCTTTCATTTAAATGTATTTCTAACAAAAGACTCCAGATACTCCCTGTCTTACTTGCCCCAAATGGAAGCATTCAATTTATCCATTAATGGTGAGCCCAGGGTGCTACAGTCCAACTTCCTCCCACTGTGCCCAAACTGTTCTTAATAGACCATCTCTTTGAGTAAAAAGAGGAGTTCAGGCGTCATGCAGAATAAATCCTGGCCTTAATTTAAAAGCCTTACAAGAAATGGAAGATCCGTGGTGAGACTCTGGAGAACTCCCCATGGAGACTTCCTCTTCTTATCGCATGTCAGAAGTAAGTATCTCATGAAGAAAGGAAAAGATAAGGCCAAAGGGCATGTGCAGTAGACTGAATTTCTTGAAATCTATATTCATTTTCCTTTCCAGACAGTGGAATCTTTCTCGGGCTGCCACAGACATCCCTCCCCAATGCCTTCTAGTTGCCCCTAGCACTTCACATTATATCATGTAATCCACTTTCCATTTGGTCCCCTCCCTCGGGTTCCACTCCCTAATTATTCTTCTGAGTTTCTGGGTGAGCAATCTTAGTCTTTATAACATTTAACTTAGAAAATCTGAATGCTAAGAGAGACATTAAAGATTCTCTGGTCTCGAAACCCCGTCTTTATTTAAAAAAAAAAAAAAAACGGTTCTCTGGTCTCATTTCTAAACTCATTTCCTATAGTCCCACTCTTCCAACTCGATGCACTATTGCTTCTCATAGAACCACAATTCAAAAAGGCCTCTCTCTCAAGGCAGTCAGTGCATTTCTGATGTTCCATGTCATGGCAAGTTCACCAGTTTGACAGCTCATGCGTTTTTAGCATGCTTCCTTTCCTGTCAGCAGTAGAATAATCTCTATGTCCCATGATAACCTCCACAAGAACAGATTTTTATTCCAAGTTCAGTGGTAATGTAGCAACAATATATGCATGCTACAGACGAGATGGAAGCTTGTGAGTGTGATTTATGATCAAAGGCCTCAAAGCTGTGTTGGAACACCTTAGCATAGACATGTAACTGCATTACTAATTGGAAGAGTTCATTCCTACACCTGGTTTTATAATAAATTGAGGAGAGTCCTTTGGGCTTGCTGTAATTGCTGCATTTGTGTAAGAGTTCCAACTGCAGCAGGGTCACAAACAGAACTAGCTCAATGGTGAGTAAAATCCACTAGAAAGCAGGGAAATTGCATTTCTGTTGCAGGTGCAGGCTTGAATGTCCTTTTCCCCTATACATCAGCCTAGAATTTCTCATTGCTACTAAGGAGAATAAAGGGAAAGCCATTTAGCATAAGAAATGCTTTTCCTTCTGACTTTACCTTAAAACCCCTTCCATTGTGAGGAAGGTGAGAGGAGCCATATGCTGCCTGCATTGCGTACTAGCCTGCCTGCTGTGCCACACTTAGAGGTGTTGCGGTGCTGGGGAAGTCCCTGGAGCACATGGGAGATAAAGTTGTAAAGAGCTGAAAATTTCTAGCTCAGCAAATGCATTGGCAAGTTGATAATCATTACAAACATATTTGTGAAAATTGGTTTTCCTCTGAATTAGCTCAATGGTGAGTAAAATCCATTGGAAATTTTCAGGGAAAATCAGAAAATCCATAGAATTTTCAGAGTAAAGCAGATATTGGAATCCCAATTTGTTGCCCTGCAAAATTCTTCTTTGTATCAAATAGGAGGTGAAATAGGACCCATGGCTGAAAGGATTGTCAGCTAACATGATTCTCTTCATGGATGCAATAAATGGGACCCTATGACTGCATGGAAGAGAGGGTTGTCTACTGATGTTAGAACTGCTTCCATGTGAGTTTCCTCCAGTCTGTTTTCTGTGTGTGTGCATGAGTGCATGTGTGTGTGTGTGTGTGTGTGTGTGTATGTGTGTGTGTGTGTCTATGTGTGTTGTTAAATGCCAAACCTTGTGAGATATCACTGGCTGGCCTGAGATACCCTTTAATTTCTGGAAAGTTTCATCAAATTTTAGAGCCGAATACCCCCATCTAGTCATGAGTTTCCCCCTCCTTTTTCCAAACCCTGATTTGGACATCACGAAAACTGGACATCACAAGAATTGTTGCTGTCGCTCCCATTATAAATGTTGATTTACATAATGCAGCCACAGTATGACTAAAATTGTTTGCTCTTTAGTAGAATGAGCATGGTTGGCTTCTCACAAAAAAAGACACCTTGTTAATAAGCACTTCTTCGATTTAGATTTGAAAACAAAACTTTAAAATTTCTTTTCTTTATACCTTGCAAATAGGAAGCAGATACAGCTGTGTGAAAACTGTTGCCAAAACTGGCAAAATTTAAAGCTGACATCTTTACAGGAAAGTAATGAGATTCTTAGTCTATTAAGTATGCATGTGGAAAAAAAAAAAAAAAGTACGTTTGTATGTGTGCACAAACACACACACACCACTTCTAATAAGAATAGTACCCTGGTGGTAAAAAAGACACATAGACCAATGGAACAGGTTAGAAAACTCAGAAGTAAAGCTGCACACCTGCAGCCATCTGATCTTTGACAAAATTGACAATAACAAATAATAGGGAAAGGATTCCCCTTTCAATAAATGGTGATGGGATAACTGGCCAGTCATATGCAGGAGATTGAAACTGGACCACTTCCTTTCACCATACACAAAAATCAACACAAAATGGATTAAAGAATTAAATGTAAGACCTAAAACTATAAAAACCCTAGAAAAAAACCTAGGAAATACTGTTTTATACATAGGCTTTGGCAAAAATTTCATGATGAAATATCCAAAAGCAATTGCAACAAAAACAAAAATTGACAAGTGGGACCTATTAAGTTGGTGCAAAAGTAATTGCGGTTGGGGTCATTACTTTTAATGGTAAAAACTGCAATTACTTTTGTACCAACCTAATAATTAAACAAAGAGTTTTGCACAGCAGAAGAAACTGTCAACAGAGTGAACAAGACAACCCACAGAATGGGAGAAAATATTTGCAAACTATGTATCTGACAAAGGTCTAAAACTCAGAATCGATGAGGAACTTAAATCAACAAGCAAAAAGCAAACAACCCCACTAAAAGAATGAGCAAAGGAAATGAACAAAACTTCTTAAACGAAGATATACATGCAGCCAACAAGCATATGAAAAAAGCTCAGTCATCACTAATCATTAGAGAAATGCAAATCAAAACCACAATGCAATACCATCTCACGCCAGTCAGAATGGCTACTATTAAAAAGGGGAAAAAAAAACATGTTGGTGAGGATGTGTAGAAAAGAGAACATTTATACACTGTTGGCAATGCAAATTAGTTCAACCCCCATGGAAAACAGTATGGTGATTTCTCAAAGAACTAAAACCAGAACTATCATTTGACTGAGCAATCCCACTATTGGGTATCTACCCGAAGGAAATCATTTTATCAAAAAGACACATACACTTGTATGTTTATCACAGCACTATTCACAAAAGCAAAGTCATGGAACCAACGTAAGTGCCCATTAATAGTGGATTGGATAAAGAAAAAAAAAAAATATATATATATATATATGCCATAGTATATCGTGGTTTCTGTGTTCATACATGTTGCTGCAAAGGACATGATTTTGTTCTTTTTTATGGCTGCATAGTATATCATGGTATATATGTGTGTGTGTGTGTGTATATCTGTGTGTATATATACACATATATACACATATGTGTATGTGTGTGTATATATATACATGTGTGTGTGTATACAAACACACACACACACACATATACCATGATATACTATGCAGCCATAAAAAAGAGCAAAATCATGTCCTTTGCAGCAACATGTATGAAGCTGGAGGCTGTCATCCTAAGGAAAATAACTCATAAACAGAAAATCAAATACCACTTGTTCTCACTTACAAGTGGGAGCTAAACAATGGGTACACATGGATATAAAAAATGGAAATAATAGACACTGGGGACTCCAAAATGGGATAGGGTGAGAAAAAGTGAGGGTTAAAAAATTACCTGCTGGGTACAATGTTCGATATTCAGGTAATAGTTACACTAGAAGCCCAAACTTCACCATTATATAATATATCCATGTAACAAATGTGTATGTGTACCCCTGAATCTAAAGTAAAATAACAACAAAAAAATGCGCCTGAATCTGATTATGAAAGTACAGAAAACAAAGCAAAAAAAAAATTGGAAAATTATCTCAATAATTATCATGGGGAAATGATAGGAAAGATACTTGTGACCCATAGTTTTACCCTGAGATGTTTTATTGCAATTTCAAGAATATGGGTACTAAATGAAAGTAGCTTGAAATTCTCACACTAAGAGGTTAAATAAAGTTGAGTAAGTGTCACTGAGAATTAGGAAGATATTCAGTGAAAAGCTGCAGTTAATGGTAAAAATCTATTCGAAAATAGAAGAAGCATTAGATGCTGCAAATTTACAGAGCAAAAAAATCCATGAATCTTGAGGCAAAAGCATAGTGAGGAAAAATACCAAAATAACATAATCTTGAGAATTCCATATGACCTGTTTGGCCACATGGAGGATATATGGAGGATACTTTGAATATTTATCACACCACTAACTGGTGCATTGGCAAAACAAACCTTAATGGGGACTTGAATTTCAAGAACTACACATAAAGTCTTGGTGTTCTGAAAGCAGAGCATATGATGGATTCTTGACTTACCTAACAGTTTTACCTCAGAGTCATTCTTCATTGAAGAAGCAATGAAGAAAATGATTTCTCTGGAACTAAGGTTGTCAAGAATATGTATTGCACACACATAAATTATTTTGATTTCAGCAAAATATATAACAAAAATGCCCTATGATTATCAGGGATAAGATGCTAAAATATGTATATGGATTATACTATCCAAGCAGGTTCTGAGAGCACTGGGCAAGACACTAAACAAAAGAGTGTTATATTGATTCAAGGCAACATTTATTTCTGGAAGCACAATAAACAGTTACAATTGAGTAGCTTAAATAGGAGTTATATGAGTTTCATAAACACTTAAATGCATTAACAAATAAATATCTTTATCCCCAGAAACCGAAACATTAAGTGACGTGGTGACTACTTCAGCTAAGTGTGCCTCTGTAAAAAGTAGACTTTAACCTACTAATTCCAAGACCAGGAGTATAAAGTTTAGGCAATCCAAATTCAGCACCAAGAACAAGTTAAAAGGATGTCGTACATGCATAGAAATTTATAGATGGAGTCTCCTTTCATGACCTCTTGTGGGTCAAACAACTTTAAAGCCAAGCAACCAGACTAACTCCTCAAGGGACCTTAGAATGTTCTCATCCTTTAAGTGGTCACTTGTAAAATTATGAACTTCTTATGGACTGAATGTAAAGATAATTCTGGCAATTGCCTACAGCGGGATACTAACTGTGGAGCAAAGAAGGAGGAGAGTTTTAAGAGAATTGATCAAAATAATTACAGGAGAATACTTTCATTAAAAAATAAATTGGTATAATTAGAATAGAATCATAACTCTTTCACAAGTGCTTCTGCATAGAGTCCATCTTTGTTACCTTTAACGATTTGACATTCAGTTAAAATTAAGTGCTTCTTCCAGAGTATGGAAAAATTCTGATTTACTGTTCTATTCAATTCTTTGCATAATTGCAAATGATGCAGAATTAGTTACTTTTAGCAAGAGATTATCTCTCTTAACCTTGTTGAATTGTATCCACTCTCTGCAACTAAGTAATGAAGAAAAATGAGAAAAAAAAGTTGGCTCATCAAAATATAACCAACAGTGTCTTTCCTGTAGGACAAAGAAATACTAAAAATTAAAATAGAAAGAAACAAGAGTTGAAAGAGTTATAAAAACCTAATAGGATTTGTCAGTTGTAATAAAACTCAGTATGTTAATATCTTTTGTTTAAAATCCAGATATTTCTTGATCCTCAGATATTTTTTACAAAGACATTAAAAGGGAATATAAAGAGATACCTTTCCGGTCTGCTTTGAAATCCTTCAAACTAGACTCTCTAAGACCCTGCTAAGAACCACATTATCATAATTGGCTCATATAAGTCCATGTTGTGAGGACATGAAAAGAAGCCATACATGGGCAAAACCTTCATGACAAAAATGCCAAAAGCAATTGCAACAAAAGCCAAATTGACAAGTGGGATCTAATTAAACTAAAGAGCTTCTGCACAGTAAAAGAAACTATCATTAGAGTGAACAGGCAACCTACAGAATGGGAGAAAATTTTGCAATCTCAATCTCCTCATTTGACAAAGGTCTAATATCCAGAATTTACAAGAAACTTATACATATTTACCAGAAAACAACAACAAACATCAAAAAGTGGGCAAAGGATATAAGCAGACACTTCTCAAAAGAAGACATTGACACAGCCAAAAAACATATGAAAAAAAGCTCAACATCACTGCTCCTCAGAGAAATGCAAATCAAAACCAATGAGATGCCATCTCATGCCAATCAGAATGGCAACTATTAAAAAGTCAGGAAACAATAGATTCTGGTGAGGCTGTGGAGAAATAGGGGTGCTTTTAAACGGTTGGTGGGAATGTAAATTAGTTCAACCTTTGTGGAAGACGGTCTGGCAATTCCTCAAGGATCTAGAACCAGAAATACCATTTGACCCAGCAATCCCATTACTGGATATATAGCCAAAAATATATAACTCATTCTACTATAAAGACACATGCACATGTATGTTTATTGCAGCACTATTTACAATAGCAAAGACATGGAACCAACTCAAATGCCCATCAATGATAGACTGAATAAAGAAAATGTGATACATATATACCATGGAATACTATGCAGCCATAAAAAAGAGTGATATTATGTCCTTTGCAGGGACATGAATTAAGCTGGAAGCCATCATCCTCAGCAAACCAACACAGGAACAGAAAACCAAATACCCCATGTTTTCACTCATAACTGGGAGGTGAACATTGAGAGCACGTGGACACAGACAGGGCAACAATACACAGCAGGGCCTGTTGGGAAGTGGGAAGTGAGGGGAGAGAACTTAGAGGATGGGTCAATAGGTGCAGCAAACCACCATGGCACACATATACCTATGTAACAAACCTGCACATTCTGCACATGTATACCATTTTTCTTAGATGAAATAAAGAAAAAAAGAAAAGACGCCATAAGGAGACATGATACCCAAAATACATAAAAATTGGGAGTAAGCATTTCTAAAGTATTTTCCCAAGTAGAAGAGTTCAAAACTTCAGCTTGTTCCCCGAATATTTTCAATGAGGAGTCCACACTTGAAAAAATAAACCTTTCTTTCCCCAATTCAACTTCCCTCTCCTTTTTCCCAATTCCCTAATTCTATTTCCTTCATTATGTCTTTTGTACATTAGTATTAAACACAAGTAGATTTCTGCCATGTATTAAAATTTCCCTACCTTGCTATTTAGGTATTCTATACATTTTTAAATATGCAAATCTTTAAATGAATCCAGATGCAAAGTATTCAGAAAAAAAAATCTGTAATATCAAAATTAATGAAAATCACAAAGTAGACAACACTCTCCCATATTTAAAAAGCTTTACAAGAAATACCTTATCTGCATTGTCCTCTTCCCATTTTGCAGATTAGGAAGTTGACACACAGCAGGACAAAGGTGTTTGCCTAAGGTCATCTGATATAAGTTCTCCTACCTTCTATACTTGTGTCATGGTTAACTTTGGCAATTTGTAATTCTGCAACTTCAGATTCAAGAATATGCCTCAGGAAAGCTTTGACAATGGTAACACAGATTTAAGTAAAAAGTTAGGATATTGAATAATGGGAAAACTTTAAGATTAACCAGTTATCTGACACAGCATGAAAACATGATTCTTGCATGTCTGACACTACTTAAACTTAATGGATAAATAAATAAATGAAGATAAATTAAAATCATTTTTTCTTGGGCTTATTGTAGTTAAGAAACCATTTAATAATATGCATTGGTGCAAGAAGTGGAAGCCTGGGTACAAAGGATACAGAGAGGAGTTCATTTGATGAAATTAATGAAGTCCATAACTTATGAACTAAATTCTAATTTACAGAATCGTTAACCTTTGAGTTGGAGGCAATTTAGTAGTCACCTAGATTGGTGGTTCTCATCCCAGACCTATTAAATTAGACTTGATGGGGTTGCTGCAGCTGGTCCATGTATCAAAGTTTGGGAAGTGTTGACCTCATCCATCCACTATGCCACTGTAGGAATCCCCTCTACAATGTCTCCAGTATATTGCCATCTACTATGACCACCTCATAATGTAACAAGGAACTTATGGCTTCAAAAGGCAACTCTTTCTAAAACTCTGATTGCTAATCAAACTCAATTTGACAAGCATATATTCAAAGCCTACTATGTTCCAAGCACTTTATATACATTTTTTAAAAGTCTTACAATAACTCAAGAAGAAAGGATTAATTCCCCCATTTGCAGATTAAGAAAATGGAGTTTTGAGAGGTTGAATGGCTTGTCCAAATTCACATATGTAAGGGACAGATCTGGGATTTAAAACCCTGTACATCTTCTTGCATATATTTTCTCATTTATTCTGAAAAATACCATATAGCATATATATTATTACCCCAAATTTACAAATGAGAAAACCAAAGATTAGAGAGAGATAGTGGTTATTCAAGGTCAAACAGCCAGTAAGTGATGGATTGGTAATTCAAATTCAGTTTTATCTGACTCCAAAACCTGATATCTTAACCATTATGACTTAGACCTTCTCATACGTTTTAATATAATACCTTGTGATAAATTTTTAAAAATTAAAGTAGCATGGAAGAGAGAATAGCCAGCTCTAGTAGCAAAGGGGATCAGTTCAGACTTCCAGGTAAGGTGCTATCTGAGCTTGATTTCAAAAGGTAAACAGAGATCATTTAGGCAAATGAAGAGGAGGACAATGGGGGAAGATGAACATGTGAAATGGTGTAGAACTGTGACACGTCGCAATTCCAATCTCTGCATGTATCGTCTACACACAATTCTCTAGAATAATGTTCTTTTCCGATTCTTTGATCTGTCACCTTCCCATGCTTTTCATTCAATAATGGTTATTACTAAGTACTTTATGCCAGACACTGTCCACAGAACTTTACATGGAGTGCCTTATTTAACCTTCACGAAACTCTTTGAGGTAGGCACTATTAATATCTCAGTTTTATATATGAGAAAATTGAGCTACAGAAAGGGTAGATAACTTGTATAAGGTCACACAGAGCTGGTAAGTGAGTGAGCAAAGATTTGAAGCCAGGCAGTTTAGTTCCAGAGTCTGCCCCTTTTAACCACTCTCTATCTGGCATTACATTATGTAACTATCTGTTCAGTTTATCTTCTCTGTTCTCTACTTAGAATGTAAGTTCTACAAGGACAAGGACTATGTCTGTTTTGTTCTATGTTGTATACCGAGCACTTAAAATAATACCTGCCACATAAGAAAATGATTGTTCAATGAATGAATTTTAACAATTTTTTTTTTTTGGTATCTACTGTGTACTAGGCTGTGCTGGTACTAAATTTACAGAGGAAGCCTAATCCTTCTTCACAAGATAGTTCTTAAAATAAATACAGTCTTTTTTTATCTGTTTTAAGTTTCTTCTCTTCTAGAATTAATAGCCCTAGTTTGTTCCATCTTTTCTCATGTGACATGATATTACCCAGGCCTTCCCCTCTGGACATTAGCAGTTCATCAGTAAAAATAAGCAGCCCAAAAACTTAACAGAGTGCTTTTGGAATGATCTGACTTTCTTTTCCTGTACTCTGTGCTTCCTTTAACTCAACCCAACATAGTCATTTGCATTTCTAGCTGCTGTATCATAGTATTGGCTCTTGTTGAGTTGGCAGTGAAATATAAGGCTCAGAGCCTTTTTCCTAATAATGCTATGATACTAAGCCATTCCCCGTTATGAATTGTACAGTGGAAATTCTATGAATGTTTCTATGTTTAAATCAATGTACAGAACTTCATCATTACCCCATTAAATTTCATCTTATTACTTTGGGGGCATTCTTCCAACCTATAAATGAGTTTGAATTTTGAGTCTTTTATTCATCTTACCTGTTCTCCATCTCAAAATTGAATCATCAGCAAATTCTACAAGCAAAACTATTAGGTCTTGATCCAGATAATTGCTCAATATGTTGAAAGGAACAGAAGCAAATGTAGAGTCTTGTGGCAAGGCACTAGAGACCTTTATTTAGGTTAACAATGATCCACCAATCAAGACTTTGCATTCAGTTATTCAACCAGTTATGAATATGAAACTACCTTTACAGTATGGTCCATATGCATGTTTTAGCATTTAATCCACTTTTATAGATTAAATCATTTTTGCTATATGTTTTGCTGAACTCACAGTACCTCATGTACAATGCATATCCTTGCAATCCTAATTCCAGAGAAACCTTCCCTTCATTGCTTCTTCAGGTGCCTATAAGGTAAAATTGTTGGGCAAGTCAAGAATTCATCACAGGCTCTGCTTTCAGAACATAGACTTTGGGCATATCTCTTGAAAATTCAAGTCCTCAGTAAGATTTGTTTTGCCAATGTGCCCATTTGTGTGATGAGTTTTGAAACTATCATTCATATCTTCCATGTGACTAAACAGTTCATATGGGATTCTCACAATTATGTTATTTTGGTATTTTTTCTCATCATGATTTTGCCTGAAGATTCATGGATTTTTTTTCACTCTGTATCTCTGCAACCTCTGATGTTTTTTCTCCTGTCCAATCTATTTTTGAACAGATTATTAACATTAAGCACAATTTTTCACTGAGTATCTTCCCATCAAGCTTCAGTGGCACTAATTAGAATATATTCAACTTATTTGTGTTAAAATTTCAAGCTAATTTTCAAAAGGATTTGCTAGCATGTTTAAAAAGGGATTTTCTAATGTTGGTCAAAAGGTACAAAATTTCAGTTAGAAGAAATAAGTTTTTGAGGTCTACTGCAATGCATGGTGACTATAGTTAATAATATATATTTTGAAGTTGTTAAGAGAGAAAATTTCAAATGTCTTACCAAAAAAATGATAAGGGAGATGATGGATATGTTAATTAGCTTGATTTAATCATTTGACATTGTATGTATCTATCAAAACATCACATTGTTGCCCATAATTATGTACAAGTATTATTGGCCAAATAAATTTTTTAAATTTAAAAGATTTTTTTATTTTTCATATAAGAATAAATACAGGAAAGTTCTGGTATCACTATGCCTCATTCATTCCCTTTATAGCTACTCTAACTCCAGGACTATTTCACTGGCTTCCTCCACCTTCATCTTTTCCTGAGACTATCTCAAACTCCACCTTAGATGTCTCATTTCCAAAGAGGCAAACAGTCCATACTAGCATATATTCTAAGTATCTGCCATGTAGCAGAAGAGAGACCATTAATTGTTCTCAAAAATTACTGCTTGACTTGGTCAGTATTCCCATGGTGCCCCTAAAATAAACTAGATTCAATGAAAGAAATTTTTTAAACTGATTATAATATGCTCATAATATTAGAGAATATGATACTAAGCAAAGTAAACAAATATTGATGTGAATTTAAATTAAAGGAAAAATGCAGAATTTGTGTGAGCTTTTATCTGGAAAATTGACGTCTGAGGATAAAAATTAGCATAAACCTCATTAATGTATAATATTATTGTTCAAACCAGTAGATATTACACTGCAGTTAATTGTGCATTAAGACAAAGGAAATCCTTTATAGCTTGAATAGCAGCTTTAAACTACTCATTTCAAACATGGGAAATGAAATGAATGATTTTGTTTAAAAAGCATTTGTCCTTTGAACTTCAGTCTATTCAACTTCTGAAATGCTTATTAAAACAGAGTTCCGTTCAGCACATCTTAAACTTTAAATAATTATACCACCCAGTGTGCATTTCTGTAACACATCAGTGGCTGACAATACTATTTCATAAAACATTTATATTAGATTATGCAGTTGCTCTTACAGTTCAACAGGAAAAATGAAAAAAAGGAAAACTTTGTTAATAAGGTGACAAACTGAAGGGAGTTACAGGGAACTTGTTCAAGGAGGTCAAACCTTCCTAAATGATCCAAAGCCTTAGAACTAATGACGGTAATGTCTCCAACTTGCTAAAGGAAATCAATACATTCTCTGATTGTTATTCTCTTTGCCAGTTGGTCAGGCCCATATCTGATAATGACAAAGTGAGGTCTTCCTCTGAGTAGTGTCAGCTCGAAAAAGCTACCTGAACAACTATTGCTAAATTAAGTATTGATGCAACTATAAAAACCTTTCCATCATAAAATAATCCTTCCAACTTAGATCTTATTGTCAGAAATACACACAAATATTGAGTTCTGTTGCAAAACACTTCATTAGTGTATACCAATCCTCACTGCACGTGGACAAACACAATGGCTTTACACACACACACACACACACACACACACACGCCATCTCACAAGACAAATCGGGTTAAGAAAAACGTGGTAAATTCAATGTGCGTCATAGAGGTTAGCGTCATCACTTAAGACATTCAGTCCTCAGCTGGCTTTAAAGTTCATACAAAGTTTAAAAGTGTTTCAGCAATGGAATCAAGGCAAGCCCAGGGTTTTCCATTAGGAAGGAGATGAAGCATAAGGAGTATATTTCCTATTTCAGTTCATAACTTAGCCCTATACCCAAACACCCAAACTGGAAACCAAATTGCTTAGTCACTTTCATGCAATATAAATTATTTAGTGCCAAATACACAGAAATGAATGGGCCAGAACTAATAACTGTTTTCACAAATCTAAAACAGAAGCAGGGAAGATAGGCAAAGGAAACCTAGCAGGGAAGACACACAATTAAATAAGTAATCACCATAAAATGTGAAGAGTATTTTGTAGGGTATTAGGAGAGAACATACTTGAGAGTGTTTTTTTAGGAGATGACATCAACTATGGACCTGAAGCTTTAGTAGGACTTCCAGAAGAAAAACTAATCAAGTATAAAGAAAACAAGGCCTTCTGCCCCCTCCCAACCCCCAACACATGAAATGGCCCAAGTCTTCAACATTTCTTACCTGAATTATGCAATAATTTTTTAACTGGGTCCCTGTCTCTAGTCTTTCCCCAGCCTACCCTGTCTACACTGTCCCCAGGTGTCTTTCTTAGAGATCAAAATTCTTCAGTGATATAGTACTCTTGAGTCTAGAGAATGACTTATAGACTTTCTAGCAAGACATTTGAGCTTCAGAATATTACTCCAACTTCTCTTCCCGGCTTCATATCTCATCACTTTTGGAATGTAATGACCCCCAAAGATGTCTCTGCTCTACCCCGTATACCATGACTATATTATATAGCAAAAGAACTTTACAGACATAATTAAGACTATAGAGTTTGAAACAGAGAGAGTGTCCTGGATTATTCAGGTGGGCTCAATTCAATCACATGAACCCTTAGAAGCAAAGCACTTTCTCTGGCTGGAGTTAAAGAGATGCAGCAGAAGGAAAAGTCAAAATAATCTGAAGCAAGAGATGTACTCAATGCACCATCATTGGTTTGAAGATGGAGGAAACAATGTGATGAGGAATGCAGATGGCCTTATGTTTGCTAACAATCAACAAAAAAGCAGAGACTTCAGCCCTATGGCCACAAAGAACTGAATTCAACCAACAATCCGAAAGAGTTTGGAAGCAGATGCTCTCTCAAAGTCTTCAGATAAGAGTGTAGGCCAGCCAACACTTTGATCCAGGCCCTGTGAGTCTCTGAGCAGAGAGCAATTAGGTGTTTATCACACCTCTCCAATCCCTGTGCACCTCAGGTATCACAGCCTATATGCACAGAGATTAAAGTAAGCACTAAAAGTTGAATGGTAACTGGTTGAATTAGTGATTCCATTGGGCTCCATTGCATACCTATGAAATTAGTATTAGAATAATTAAGTGAAAGGAGGAAGAAAAGCATCCATCCCTAAAGGTGTTTAATGAGAATATCCCTTTCTTTGTGGCCGCTCTCTATTTTTGACAAGAGCATACTTTTTTAAATTGAAACAAAAATTGAATATTAATTGGAACCAGCACTCCCCTCATTTCCACATCTACTTCTATCACCTCTATTTTGTCTTGTGCTGAAATATCTAAGTAACCAGAAACAAGGTTATGATAGGCAGAATTCTAAAGGTACTCTCTCCCGCTTCTTGTCTCCTGACAATGAAATACTAACCCAGACATCATGGTGAAGGAATTTTGCTAATGTAATTAAATGTCCACGTCATTTCACCTTAAGACCTGGAGATTTTCTTTGTGGGCCCAACACAACCAGAAAATAGATCTTAAAGTGAAGAGCTTTCCCTACTAGTGGCAGAAAAGAAAAAGGCAGAGAGGGAAGTCAGGGCAATTCAACTCACAAGAAGGAGTCAATACACTGTTGTTAGCTTTGAAGATGGAGGAAGCCATGAGCCAAGGAAGCCGGGTAGGTTGAAGGAACAAGGAACGATGCTAGCCAACAGCCAGCTAGGAAATGAGACCTCAGTTCTACAACATTACGGAACTCAAATCTGCCAACAACCTGAATGAGCTCAGAAGCAGATTCTCCCCCAGAGCCTCTGCATAAGATCCCAGGCTTTCTGACACCTTGATTTTGGCCTTGTGACAACCAAAGCAGAGAAGATAGTTGAGCCCACCTAGATTGTGGACCTACAGAAACCTTAAGATAATGAATGATTGTCACCAGGCATGATAACATGCAACTGTAGTCCCAACGACTTGGGAGACTGAGGCAGGAGAATCACTTGAATCCTAGAGTTCAAGGCCTATCTTGGCAACATAGTGAGACACCATCTCAAAAAAAAAAAAAAGTTTGTCATGGTAATTTGTTATAATGAAATTACAATAATTGAAAACTAATATTAAATGTATTGACATAACTACAAATCTAACACAGTTCCTCGATATTCATTCCCGGTGGATTTTCCCTAAAAAGTTTGAAAATTATCAGTGTGGTTCCTGGATATTCTTGTCCAGTCTTGCCTTAGTAGGTGTCTCATATGCTGGGTGACATGTCCCAGTTACTTAAGCTTTGAGAGTCTCCAATTCCTAACCTGTAAAATGGAGATGATAAAATAAAAATAATACACACTTTAAGGCATTAAATGAGTTAATGCTTACAAAATATTTGGACTACAGCCTGGCACATAGTAAACATTCAAAAAACATATTTCATCATCATTTTCTCTGCTCTCAAATGGTTCTTCTTGCTTCATGCCCCAATAACCAAGTCTTGGTCTTTGCAGGTAACTTTGCTCAAAATTAAGTCTTTATTCATTGGTGCCAATGAAAGATTAATATGGAATTTCTCTCTCTCCAACCTGATTGTTCTGAGTTTCTTTTGCTAGGAAGAACTAAATTAACTTTGTGGTATCTGTGTATGGCTTCTTATGCTGCTCTAGGCTTTCGCTTGAAGAATCTTTTCCCCCTGGGAGAAGTCTCCATTTGTGTAGCATTATTTCATTCCCCGTGTAATGTTGTTAATATCTCCAGGCAACCATGGCTAGAGACATTACTGATTGACCATTTGGTCCCACTTTATGCATTTTATGCAAATTTTTCATCCATTTTTCTGTAGCTGAGACTAAGTATTTAAGAATCATCTATTTTTAAGATGACTCCTTAGTAAACAAATTAACTGGTATTATACCAACAGGAAGTATGAATCAGACGATTAAATCCATTTCCTTTTTTTTTGTTTGTTTGCTTTTTTGAGACAGAGTCAGCACTCCGTCGCCCAGGCTGGAGTGCAGGGCCGTGATCTCGGCTTGCTGCAACCTCCACTTCCCAGGCTCAAGTGATAATCGTGCCTCAGCCACCAGAGTAGCTAGGATTACAGGCACCCACCACCACGCCTGGCTAATTTTTTTTTTGTATTTTTGGTAGACATGGAGTTTTGCCATGTTGGCCAGGCAGGTCTCCAACTCCTGGCCTCATGTGATCCGCCCACCTTGGCCTCCCAAAGCGCTGGAATTACAGGCATGAGCCACTGAACCCGGCCTAAATCCATTTTCTAATCCAAGTTTACATCCTGGCCTGTAAGATGTAACACTCTAAGGATATATCATTGGTTTTCATTTTAGTTGATACATATATATTATGAAATCTCCTCTGAAAAAGTGTTTATTCAGGAATAATCCTTAGATCCAAGCTCTAGATTACATATTATAATTTAAAATTACCCAGATCCTCCAAAAAATATATCCTCCTTCATGAAAACCAGTAGCCCTACCTTCCTTTTTTGACCAGGGGTAGGAGTGGGGCGGGGGAACAATCTCAACAAATTTTATAACAATAAAAAGAAAAAGAGATACAAAATAGTATGTATAGTATAAGTCTGTTCATACAAAGTTCAAAACCAGTGCTTGCCATATTTTCAAATGGCTCGGCAGATAACTACATATGTATATCCATCTCTTGATATAAACAAAATGTGGGAAAATGTTAACAACTAGGAACCTAGGTGAAGAACATGAAAAAGTTCATTGTACTGTTTTGCTACCTGTTTATAGGTTTGAGATTTTTAAAAATAAAAAGATAAGAAAGAATTCAAAACCAGACAAAGCTAAGTTATATTGCTCAGGAGTACAAACATGGGTAGTAAAAGAATAAAGAAAATAATTATCAAAAATCAGAATAGTGCCAACTGTGGGAAAAAGGATGAACTTTTGCTGAGGGAGACCCTAGTGAGACGCTTCTGATGCGTGCAGTTTCTTCACCTGAGTGTAAATGTATGAACTTTCCTTTATAATTATTTATTAAGCTATCCATATACAGTCTATGCATTTTCTGTGTGCATATTTCACAAGAGAAAAAAGGTATTAACGAAAACAATGTGACGAGGTATATAAAAATACTTGCAAAGAAAATTTGCTAGACGCTTGTTAAACACTATTATTTTTTTAATATCCTGCTTTTGCTCAGTAACGAGCAAACCTAAGTAAGGGGGGCTTTTGCTATGTGAGTCCTTTACTCAAGATCATTTGTTAAAAGATGCTTAGTAAGGACCAAATTTTGAGGCTAGCAATATAACAACATTTGATTTTTACATGAGATAGTTTTTATATAACCATCAATTCTGAATCTTGTTTAGTTTGGTATTAGGTAATACATTCCATTAAATAATCCCCATGAACTGCAATGTGATACCCTAATACTCATTTTGGCAGATATTCTAGCATATGCAACTTGAAAAATTATTATAAGAAAATTCTGGGCCAAGCATAAGGGTACACACCTGTAGTCCCAGCCACTTGGGACGCTGAAGTGGGAGGATCACTTGAGCCCAGGATTTCAAGATCCTTATCTCACACACACACACACACACACACACACACACAAAACAAAAACAAAATCCACTATGGATGAAAGTTTTATAATTCTTCTAATATCATATGTGATTTATATTGTTCATGTATAAATTTTGCCTATTGTCTAAAGATATTTCCTCTACCCCTATAATTTTTTTTTTTTTTTTTTTTTTGGCTCTCCAAATTGACTCAGCTCTAGGTAAAGCCGGGAAGTTCTCCCACAAACAGAACTTCAGCCTCTCTAGTGGGGGTGTGTTGGGGAGAGGAGGGTCCCCCTTTCCCACTTCCACAGTTGGGGCACTCACAGTTTTGGTGGGGTCTCCTGGTCCTGCAAGAGCAGTCTGCTTCCTTCAGAGGGTCTGTGGGTTCTCTGATCCATTGATTTTTTTGAAGGGTTTTTGTGTCTCCTTAGTACCACTTCGATCTTGGTTATTTCTTGTCTTCTGCTAGCTTTGGGGTTTGTTTGCTCTTGGCTCTCTAGTTCTTATAGTTGTGATGCTATGGTGTCAATAGGAGATCTTTCTAGCTGTTTGATGTGGGCATTTAGTGCTATAAATTTCCCTCTTAACACTGCTTTAGCTGTGTCCCAGAGATTCTGGTACTTCGTTGCTTTGTTCTCATTGGTTTCAAAGAACTTCTTGATTCCTGCCTTAATTTCGTTCTTTACCCAGGAGCCATTCAGGAGCAGGTTGTTCAATTTCCATGTAGTTGTGTGGTTTTGAGTGAGTTTCTTAATCTTGAGTTCTAATTTAATTTTCAATTTTAAACCAATCGTGCATTATTGGTATAGCCTTCATTTATTCATGAAGGTTATTGGTATAACCTTCAAATGTTTTTGTATATTGCTGGATTCAATTTGTTAATATTGTGCAAAGAATTCTCTGTGTGTAGCTACGTGAAATATATTGGTCTTTTATTTTTGTTCTTGTAATGCCTTTCTCAGATTTTGGTAGCTGGATTATCCTGGCCTCATAAAACAAATTAGGAAGGATTCCTTCCTCCTTTGTTTTCTCAGATCTTTAACATAAGATGAATGTTATTTTCTTCTTGAATATTTCACAAAATTCATCAGCAAGAACTGTGATTTGGGGTGTGTGTGTGTGTGTGTGTGTGTGTGTAAGTACTTTTATTACACATTCCACTTCTTTTATAAATGTCATGTTGATAGGGATTTTTATACTTTTTACATCAGTTTTGGCAATTTGTGACACTGAAGGAATTAGTTCTTATCATCTAATTTGTCAATTCTGTTGGCATAAAGTTGTTCATAATATTCCCTAAGTATCCTTTTAATGTGTAGAAGACCTGGAATAATATCCCTATGTTTATTCCTGATACTTATAATTTGTATTTGCTCTTTCATTTGTTCATTGGTCTACATTAGATTTTATCTAGTTTATCAATCTTTACAAAGAACCAGCTCTTTTTATTTTCAGATTGTTCATATACTCACTGATTTTTTACTTGGATGCTCTCTCACTTACTGAGAGAAGAATGTTACTATATCCAACCATGTTGACGAATGTATCTATTTTCTCTTCAGTTCTGTCAGATTTTGCTTTTGTATTTTGAAGCTCTTTTATTAGGTATACATACATTATGGATTTTTTTGTCTTCTGGATGAATCAACACTTTTATCAGGATAAATGTCTTTATTTTCTTCAATAATCCTCCCTTTCTTGAATTCTATTTTGCCTGATATTATTTTAATCGATTCAGCTTTCTTATGCATACTATTTGTATTGTATATATTTTCATGTTTTTTAAACTTTTGATATGAAAACATCTTTATACTTACAGTTAAGGTAGCATATATTTGTGTCTTGCTCTTTCATGTAAAAAAAATCTTTGCATTAATCCAAGTGGGAACAATAAAGGAGAAACAGAGAGGGAAAAAATGCAGGACAACTAATAAGATGATAGATTTAAACCTAACCATATCAATAATTACATGAAATGTAAGTAGACTAAGCAATACCTTCCAATTAAATGCTTTCCTTTGGCTCAATCTAATAATTTTTATTATTCCATTTCATAATAATTCCTCTATTGGATTTTTATTTATACCTCTTTGTATTATTTTCAGTAGTTTCACGAGGAATTAAACAATGCATCTTTATCGTAGCATAGTATACTTAAATATTTTAACAATTCAAATAAAACATAAAGTACCTTGAAAGGTAGAAGTTTATATACCCACCACTCTTTGTGTTATTATTGTCATCTGTTTTATATCTACACATGTCATCAACTGAACAATGCAATGGTTTTTAATTCAGTCAGTTAGCTTTTAAAAATATCAAGCAGTGGGAGAATATTTTTTAAAATCTACCTAGATATTCATCATTCCTAATGCCTTTGCTTTCTCCATGTAGATTGGAGTTTTCATCTGTAATTTTCCTCAGAATGAAGAACTTCCCTTAGCATTTCTTGTAGCTTAGATGTTCCAGTAACAAATTTTCTCAGCTTTTGTTTATCTAAAAATGTCTTTTTTTTAGCACTTTCAAGATGTGATTTCAGTTTCTTTCAGTCTCTATTGTCTTTTCAAATCTTTTCCTATAAGCTATCTATCATTTTGCTGCTGATTTCAGTATTATATCTTTGGCTTTTGCTTTTCGTAGTTTGACTGTGACATGTCTTAATGTGGTTTTCTTTGACTTTATCCTACTTTGGGTTTGCTAAGCTTGTTTACCCTGTAAATTGATGAGTGGTTCTTTTGTTTGTTTGTTTGTTGGCTAGTTTTTTTTTTTTTTTTGTATTTTACTAAATTTGGAAATGTTTAGCCTATTATGTTAACAACATTTTTATGCCCCGTCATTTCTGTGTTCTCCTCCAAGAGTCTAATTTCATGCATTTTAAATGCTTTATAATTTCTTAGAAGTTATAAATACTTTCTTTGTTTTGGTGTCAGTCTTCCTTTCTCTTTGTGGTTCATATGAATACTTTTGATTGACATATCTTCAAGCTCACTTACCCTCACTTCTATTATTCTCAATTGGCTGTTAATCTCATCCAACAGAGTTTCATTTCTTTATTTTGTTCGTTTTGTTTTCTACTGGCCTCCAAGTAATAATGATTTTTCTTTTTTTAACTTTTGTTTTATTTGTTTTTTTTTAAGATGGAGTTTCACTATTGTTGCTCAGGCTGGAGTATAATGGCATGATATTGGCTCACCACAACCTCCGCCTCCCCAGTTTAAGCAAGCAATTCTTCTGCCTCAGCCTCCTGAGTAGCCAGGATTACAGGCATGTGCCACCACGCCCAGCTAATTTTGTATTTTTGGTAGAGACAGGATTTCTCCATGTTGGTCAGGCTGATCTCCAACTCCTGACCTCAGGTGATCCACCTGCCTTGGCCTCCCAAAGTGCTGGGATTACAGGCATGAGCTACCTCGCCTGGCCAACCTTTATGTTATTTTAATATTTTTAATATTTTTTAATTTTTAACTTTTGTGGGTACATAGTAGATGTATATACTTATAGGCTACATGAGATATTTATATACAGGCATGCAATACATACTAATCACATCATAGAAAATAGGAGTTCCATCCTCTTGAGCATTTATCTTTTGTTTTACAAAGCCTCCAATTATAGTCTTTTAGTTATTTTTAAATGTGTGATTAAATTATCTTGATAGTAGAGGCCCTGTTGTGCTATCAAATGCTAGGTATTATTCATCCTTTCAAACTACTTTTTGGTGCTATCATCACCTCTTCCCTGCCCCCACCCACACTACCCTTCCCAGCTTCTGGTAACCCTTCTTCTACTCTCTATCTCCATGTGTTCAATTGTTTTGACTTTTAGATCCCACAAATTAGTGAGAACATGCAATGTTTGAATTTCTGTGCATGGCCTATTTCACTTAATGTAACGATCTCCAGTTCCATTCATGTTGTGAATGACAGGATCTCCTTCCTTTTTATGGCTGAATAGTACTCCATTATGTATAAGTTTCACATTTTCTTTACCCATTAATCTGTTGATGGGCACTTAGGTTGTCCCCAGATCTTGGATATTGTGAACAGTGCTGCAAAAAACATAGGAGTACAGATATCTCTTCCATATATTTATTTCCCTTCTTTGGGGTATACATATCTAGCAGTGAAATAGCTGGATCATATGGTGGCTTTATTTTTAGTTTTATGAGGTACCTCCAAGCTATTCTCCATAGTGATTCAACTAATTTACATTACCACCAACACCATATGAGGGTTCCCTTTTCTCAACATCCTTGCCAGCATTTGTTATTGCCTGTCTTTTGGATATAAGCCATTTTAACTGTGGTGAGATGATATCTCTTTGTAGTTTTGATTTTCATTTCTCTGATGATCCATGATGTTGAGGACCTTTTCACATGCCTATTTGCCATTTGTGTGTCTTCTTTTGAGAAATGTCTATTCAAATCTTTCATCCATTTTTTATCAGGTTATTCTTTTTTTCCTATAGTGTTTTAGTCATACCTAGAAGTCAAAAACAAGAGGAATTTTGGAAACTATACAAACACATGGAAATTAAAAAGTATGCTCTTGCATGAACAGTGGGTCAATAAAGAAATTAAGAAGGGAGCTGAAAAATTCCCTGAAACCAATGATAATGGAAACACAACATACCAAAACCTGTGATATACAGCAAAAGCAGTACTAAGAGAGAAATTTATAGCTCTAAGTACATACATTAAAAAAGAAGAAAAACTTCAAATAAATAACCTGAGGATGCATCTTAAGGAACTGGAAAAACAAGACCAAAATGAACCCCAAATTGGAAGTGTGCCAATCTTCCCAGTGTCCTGGACTCTCAGTGGTGGATGTTCCTCCTACTTGCATCCTGGTAGCCATCTTGTCTCTAATTGAGTTTTTATTTCGAATATTTATCCTTTAAATTCTAAAATGTTTATTTTTAATAGATTCGGTTTCTTCACTAAGATTCCATAACTGTTCAATTGTTTTGGCAATTTTTTTTCTCTAAGACCTTGAACATATTTATGATGGATGCTTTAAAGTGCTTATATGCTAATTCCATGATCTGGGTCATCTAAAAGTCATTTTCCACTGATTGCTTTATCTCTTTACTATAGATTAAATTTTCCTGATTGTCAACAGCTGTCATCAATGTTTTTTTAGATTTTTATACTAGATATTTTGAATAATTCATTATAGATACCCTGGATTCCATTACGTTCCCTGAAAAAGGTGTGTTGTAAATAATTTGCCGATAAGATTGAACTTGTCAAGGCTTCATTTTATGCTCTTAGTGTGACTCTCTTTCAGTTTTTCCCACTGTCCTAAGGTGAATCCCTTAATTTGGAAGCATAGCTTTTACCTCTAATACATGACTTCGCTGGAGTTTCAGTGATAAGCCCTGTATATTTACCAAGCCATCTTAATACTCCAAACTGTCTTTTCTGCCATGAATATCTACTGTAATATCTGTGTAGCATTTTCAGTCTTCTAGTCCCTCTTTTTTCCTGGGCTTTTTGGGGGTCTTTTCCTGCCTGCCCCCTGCCATACGCATGGCTCAGATCACACAAGATTTGAAAGCAGTTTATATGCAGATTTGAGGACTGAATCTCTCCCCTTAAGTTCTAGCTGAATTGCCATCCTCAAATTCCACTATTTGACCCCTAAAGCCAAGCTTTCTTCTTGATTTCTAATTGCCCCACTGTTCATGTTCTTGGCACCCATATCGGGATTAAAAACTGCATGAACATGGATTTCATAATTGCTGCCTGAATGAGGGTTAATCCGAGACAAGTTCTTCCACCATTACCAGAACTGGAAAGCCAACAAACTAATATTTAAAGGGACAACAGTAGAACGTTTGTCTTTGCCATTCTTTCTTTGTTCAACAATTTATTCTTGGATTAACATGAAATAGAGTGTCATCTGCTTTTCAGTAACTCAACTTCTTATTTTAACTTTAAATCCTTTATGTACCAAAGCCTATAGCCAAAGGCTTATTTTCTTAATTGGTTTTGCTTGATCTTTTCTGAATTTTCTGTTCCCAAACCTGTTGGTAGCGCTAGCATCACACCTACTTATGTAGGCTGACCTAGACTTCTAGGATCTGATTAATGAAATATCTGCTAAGTAATCCCAAACTACTAATAACATGTGACTTTAATGAGCGATTTGAGTACAACTTACAATGCAACAGCATACTCTGCCAATTGGTCAAGGGAACAGATAGGCAGTGTAGCTTATGCTTATGGAATTTTATTGTATAGCCAGGAAGAAAAAAATTCTGCCTACTTCTTTTTAAGAGAAGTATGACTTCTTATTTCTTTGACCATATTGATTTTAATACTGTTCTCTTGGCCTTCAAAGCTGGAGCAATTGTCTCTAGTTTTATTTGACTCTTATCATAGAATTTACCACCATGTTCCACTCCTGCCATTCTATATCTGTCACTGCCCCAACATTTTCAAATGAAAAAAAATTTGAAGGGCATCTATACTCTGACACAAACTTCCTCCCAAAAATATATATATAACATGTGATAGTAGTGATAGTTCTCAGCATTATGACTTTCTCCAAAGCTCAGTGAACAGTTAGAATGGAATGGATTGACACAGAGTCAAGGAGAACCAAGTTCATGGGAAAAGCAGACAGAAATGTTGGTACAGAATACAAGGGGGCAAATCCTACAAAACTAAAGTCATATGAAAGATTTTTCTTCCAATAATACTCTCAAATTAAGAGTATTCACTGTTTCTCTTGAGAAGACATTCAAGTAAAATAAATATATGCTTTTGAAATAAAGAATAGGTAAGAACATCACATCACTTTTGTTCTATCACGTACTCATTTATGTACCTTTCTTCCAAGTATATTGTAAAGCCTTTGATGACAGAGTTTAGCTTTTTCATCTTTGAATTTCCATATTCTCCCAGCACAGATCCTTGCTAATACTCAATTCTTAATGAGTATATGTTGCAATTAAAATTGAGATTGTTTAATTTCAGTGAATTCTGAGCATAAATTCTGTACTATTTTTAATTGTAAAGAGCATGACCCATTCTACTGAAGAAAAGGTAATCCCTTCTCCAGTTTCCCAATTGTTCAATGTTAACAATTGAGTATTTTCTCTACAGTATTTGATTTGGAGGAACCTGTCACATTAACTAAGATATGTTGGATTTTCCACGCATTTTCTCCCCTCATCTCTACTTTGAAAACAAAAGATAGGATGGATTAGTTTTGATCATAGTATGTGAATTCTATATGTAGAATAGACACTCATAGCTAAATTATACTTTATCACCTTTGTCAAGGAAGAATTATAAAAGTGATTAAAAGCCAGAAGAAAATGGCATAAAGAGAGATCAGTGTCTGAAATTATTAGAGATTATACTAGTCTACTGGACAGTAACGAGATTTCAATTTTTTTTCAAAATGCTTCTCTGAAAAGTATGCAAAAGAGGTTCTTTTTAAGTAATTTAACAACTCGTATTATTTATTCCATGGATGTTTAATATTGCCAGCATTCACTTATATTTTTGCGTTAATTTGTATAGAAATAAGTAAATCTTTAATAAACCCTTGTCTCAGTTGTCTTTATTGATTTTATTAAGAAAAAGTGCTCTTTTATCATAAATAAATTCGAGTTACAAAATAACAAGAGGGCAAATTGTTCGAAGTCTTAAATGTATAATTTATACATCTGAAGTTTTGTAGTGTAAAGATATGTGTCCTTTTATACATTTGTGTACGTGTGTAAATTACAAGCCTTGCAGATATTGTTTGCCTGTTCTCAAAATGGCTGTTACTCAAAAAACAAATCACTTGAAGTTCTTTTTCCCACTTCCAGGATAACAGCCGTTGGTTTGTGGCTATAGTTGGTGTTCATAGAGTCCACTTAAATGTACAGATTCATTTTTGTGTTTCCTAAAATATTTTTTAAAATGCTACTCCATCTGCTTTTTCCACTGCTGGTTCATCTGTCTGCTGGTGGTATTTACCTGTGGTTCACAGGCAAGCTTCATTACTTAAAATTTACTTTCTCTAGATCTTGAAGCGTATCTTACATCCTTGCTGATTTCAGTCTCCTCTTCACGTGAAATCTACTTCATCATGTTTCTATATATACATTCATTCCTGTTCATATATATATATATGTGTGTGTGTGTATTTATATATATATTTCTTGTTCTTATATATAAACCAAGAAGATAGCCTAAATCTATACAGTATTATTTAAGGAGCATAAAAAAATATCGTGGACTAAAATCTCTTCCTGACTGAATTAACTGTAATTCAAGACATTAAAGCCCACTGTTAAAATGTAAATGCTTCCTCAAAGGGGCAAAACAGAATTTTTTCAAAGCATGAACTCCTCACCTTGAATTATTTTATCAGACTAGCCATAAAATAGAATATGACTAAAGAGTGGGATATACAGGATGAGTAACTACTGAAGAAAAGACCAAAGAAGAAAAAGATCCAGAGCATTGGTCTGCCTGATTCCCATGGCATTAAGCAGTGTTAGGATCTCAGTACCTAGAACACAGCAGCGGGTCACTAGATACCTGTAAACAAAAGAGCTGGAAAAGTAGGACAGAAAGACATCATCTATTTCACAACTTTTGCAGGAGCTCACCTTCTCTGCTCTAATGTACCTCGGATATCCTGCTAGTGTTGGGATAAGAGTTGGTTCAATGCTAGTAGCCTGGTTGCATTCTAGCAACTTATTGTTATTTAATTCTGTGTCATTACTTATAGGTGCTGTTGATTAAAAACAAACAAACATATACACGTTTAGACAGCAAGATGTTGCATCTTCAGAGGGTGATGTGTAAATTAAGGTGAAATCGCTGGTCTATAATCCTTGATATCTGTTCTTATGCAGAAATTGCATAGATGGGGAGGGGAAACAATTCACTGAATAACACTTTCGGGTAAAAAAAAAATTATTCTAAACAGGATGGACGATTGACAAATGTATCATAAGGCAGCATTGAAAACTGGAATCCTTTTCTGTCCAGATTTGTGCCCAATAAAGTCGTATGTATAAAATTTCCTGCATAAGAATCTGGCCCTCTATTAGCAAATGCTTAGTTTCTACATAGGGATTGAATAGGACCCAAAGGCATCTCCAAATTGTGTCCCTGTAAATGTCTGACAGTTAGAAGAGGAAAATGTAATTTGATCATCTGGGCAAGTAACTATAATGCCCTCTTTTTAGGCCTCCCTGGTCTGCTTTTTACATTGCCCAGACTCTGTGTGGTGATTGAACATTGTCCAAGCTGTGCTGCTGTTCAAAACCAGACTCATGTTGAGTTTGTGCAATTGGAATGAGAAAGTGCTGGGAACACAGCTTTCTTATTCATATAACTATGCACCAAACACTGGGAGGCCTGAAATGCCAAGCAGCCAAACAGTCTGTCAATTGTAGCTTTTTTTTCACCTCTGAAGTAAATCTTAAAATAAATCTTTACTTCATGACATTTGTTATATCAAAACTAGATCTTTGCCAGATGTAGAATAGAAAGAAACAACCCTTTCCCCTGTGGCTAGTACCAGAAATAGCCAATTAGAAATAATGCTTTGTGATGACTGTTTCATGCTAAACTAGATTAATTCAAGAAGTACTCAGAGGTTTGTTTGTTTATTTGTTTGTTTGTCTTTTTCAAGCCTACAAATAAGCCTTGTGAAAGGCCAAGTCTAAGCATTTTTTTCCTTAGTAGCTTAGAGCTCTTTCTCTGACTTTCTCTTTGTGTGTCCCTCATTATGACTTTTTAAAAACAACTTTATTGAGATATAACTGCCATACAATTCACTCATTTAAAACATATTATGCAGTGATTTTTAGTGTATTCACAGAGTCGTCGAACTATTACCACGCTCTCATTTTACAACATTTTTATCATGCTGAAAAGACTCTATTAGCAATCATTCCACATTTTTCCCCAAACTGCCTGGCTCTAGGCAGCCACTGGTCGACTTTCTGTCTCTATAGCAGGTGATTTTTGAAGGTTATTCCAATTTAATTAGCATAGTCATCTTATGCAATTGGTGTTAGTCTCTCCAATTTACAGATAAAGAAACTAAGGTTTAGATAGACTGTGATACTTTCCCAAGGTCACATAGTTGGTGGAGCAGGGATTTCAATCTAGATCTGTCTGCTCAAAGCTCCCATGTTTTTTCCAGTATGCTAAAGTGAGGTATGGTACAGGATCTTAACTATTCCATTGAATCATATGAAATTGCCAACATGAAGTCATTTTCCACCCACAAAAATGGCAATTTCATAGGGTTTAGCCTAAACAAATACTGAACACTTTCTGTAGGAATGGGCCTTAATGAATGATTATTATCCCTGTCCTCAAAAACCTTTTTCATTTGCTTAAGAAGTTAGGATCTACAGATGATTTTGTGGCTCAGAGGTACTCCTGGCCCTCTTTTTCTTCCTCCTGAAGACACAGTATATATCCTCACATCCATGAGGCCATCCATCTAGTTTCGAGTTAATCTCTTAATTATAGATATTTTTTTTAATGTTCAGTTGCATATAAAATAAATAGCGAAAAACACAAAGTTGTTTGCAAACATAAAGAATGCTCTTGGTCCAACTTGAGTATGGCAAGAGCCCATATGCCCCAATAACTGAGATGTCACAGCTTCACCTTGTTGCTCACCAACATCTCTCACAGTGAAGATCTGGGTTAAGATAAAACTCAGGAATAGGGCAAGGTTCAAGGAAGAGGTAAGGATTTCTATTTTTCACAATATTTGGTAATGGCTACATCAAAGCAAGTATGTTGAAGTGTCATGTAGACTTCGAGATATGAACTACTCTATAGGCATGGGACGGAACTTAGAAGCGTTACTTTATTAGCATGGAGCTCTGAGCTTCTTTTTTATTTTAGCAAGGAAACACACACTACTAACTCTAAACAGTACAGTGGGGAGGGGGATAACTAATAGAAAAAAAGTCTTACTGGGAACGGCATGTCTTGCATCTGGAAGAGCTGTTAATCTTATTCTCACTGACTTGAAACAAACATATGTACATGATGATGGTAGGAGATGGTAGAGGCACAGGGTTTCTCTATCTCTCTTTCTTTTTCTCTCTCTCTTCAGTTGAGCGAGATTATCATAAATCTTACTTCCTTTAGAGTGCTGCTTATGGTGCTTCATTTATATTTAGCTGCTTATGTTTTTTAAGAATACCTGATAGATCATCCTCATGTGAAAGAGCCAGAACATTCAAGATGGATAACTACCTAACAAATTATATTCTTGTCTAGTTTCTATCAAATAATTCTGTGTGGTGTTATAAAATAGTATAAACAAGAAACTCAGCAAACTACTGTGTCTCCCTTTATTAATTTTGGCAGCAATTACTCTAGCTGCAATTAGGTGTTATGTTATCTTTTCAATATGCCATATGATAGGAAGTAAAAGGGAGAAGTTTAAATTCAAGAAAGTCCTAAATTACTTCATAGGTCTTGGTTCTCTTTCATCATCCTCTTAAATCCCTATCATTGCAAGGAATGTAAATAGCAGGTTGTGTTATGATGGATTAGCATTGGCAGATGCACAGCTGGGCATAACTAAGACAGTTGTTGGAAGCCAGAGTTCTTGTGGATTGCCCACATCTGTTGCTCAAGTTTCCTGTGTCTGCTGACACTGATAATAATCCTCCTTCTTAGCAGGCTTAGCAAGCAAGATGTCTCTGGAGACTTCCTCAAGAGAGGTGTCACTTTTCTATTGATTTAGAGATCTACCTGTCTAAACTATGACTCCATCCAAGCTACGCAAACTCTTCCTGTGTATATATTTTGGATAAGATTATATTATTTAAAAGGCTATCAAATGCCTCTCTTTTTGGATATAAATCTGCGGGACAGTGCCACTGGAAGACTGTTGGCATAATTATTCCCATTTCCTGTGAATCATTGCGTCCAGTTTGTGAAGAAAGTCTTCACTGAGGTTGTTGTAAGGTTCATAATACACACTTTTAATTTCCTTTTAAATTCTCCCAAGTAAAACTGTACTCATCTTGGGGTCTTCTCAGAAAGTAATGACACTTCTATCCTTTAGGCTTACAGAAGTCTGAAGATTTGCCGTCACTGAAGTAATCTCTTGCTTTATTCCATGTTCTCTGCCTCTAATTCAGACTCTTATAGATAAATATTAAACTCTTCCTGCAAAAGCTATAAATCTTCTGGTAACTCTTATGCCAACATTATATAAAGGGATTCTTTCCTTCTGGGGGTTGAACTAGCAGGTAATAATTTATCCAGTACTATTATCATCTTAAAAATTTTTGTCATGCAGAGTCCCATTAGGTTAAGAAATGTCTCATCATTATATTATACAGAAGTCTTGACTTCTTGCTGAGCTGGCTCCTCATTCAGTTATAAACTATATCTAGAGAGTGACATTTCAGGATCAACATTGTGTGCAGAGAATGAACCTGCTCCTCTAGCATAAAAACCATTATTCCTTAAGAAACACTGATATGCTAATTATTTTTTTCTGAGAAATTGGGTCAGGGCTATATGTACCGGAGCAACCAGACAATCTCTATCTTTGAATAATGTAAGGGATATCTTACCAAACCATTTCCTAATACGGAATATCTAACCCTCTCACAATCTCCATTTTGTTGCTCTGACACTTAGAGTTACAAATGAGATCAAAGTTGATGCACTCTGAGAATAAGGCCAGCTAGCAGCTACCATTCTAGAAATGAGATTGCAGTCCGCTACTTTTTTTCCACCTGAACTTGTTTCTATTTGCTCTTCGTTAAGATCCTTCAAGAGAGACTTTTGAATCTGCTCTGAACATCCCACAACAGGGCTAAATGTTTAGGTACCAAAATCATTCAAATATTATAGTGTGGAAAGTAAATTTTATATCAACGGTAAAGTTTATAGCTCCTAGAAAGGAAGTGCTGCGTTTATTCATTGTCCCCAAGAGAATGCTTTCTTCAGAAATGAATGGCTTCTTTTTTCACTTTTAAGGAATGGGAACCAGACAAATGGCAAAGGAGACCAAGCTCAGACTGTGCTCAGGGGAAGATAGGCTATATGTAAGAAGGACTTTGCCAATCAAAGAAATGTTGGTAGTCATTGAAAAAAGTCGTATTTCATTAGTAAGCTTGAGTTTTGATATTTTGTATAAATTGGAAAAAACTTACTTGGATGCACTGGCATAAGCCCAGTGAAAGGTGGTGAAGAAAACACCCGGGGGTTGGTTAACATTGGTTATTGTAGAGAGAGACAGATAGTAGGAGTGGAAAGAGATACTTAAGGATTTTTTTAATGCAACTTTGTGTTGCTTCGCTTGTTATAACACACATTCTGCTATTGTCACTTTAAAAATCAAAATGTATTTTTTGATGAACTTACTTTTACGAAAAAAAAAATGGTTAAATCTTTATCCCTGGTAGACTTTTCATTAAGCTATATTTAGATTAACAAGCATGGAATGCTGTAAGTAGAGTTCACAACCACAGAGTTATACATGTGGTTTTAAGATTGTTTCTATACTTCATACTTTAGTATCATCACCCCAAGCCACAAAAGTGATTGCCCACACCTCCTGAACAGGTGAAAATGTACTGTGAATACTGCAAGATCATATGAATACACCACTATTATTAAATGGAACCTTCCCCTCCCCTTTTTTTTTAATCTTCTTTCAGCCAAGGAAGACAAATCTTCATACAAGAAAATTAGGAAAGAATAGAAGCATCTTGTGCAGACCTAAAGATTCCTCCCTTTCAGACAAAATCAGGACCAGAATTTTCTCCTCTGACAAATTCAGCTCTTTTAGCACAATATATAAAATTTGAAGTTAGAGAGACTTGGAGAATCCATCCTAATATAAGTCCCTTCTTTAAACAAAACAGGTGACCAAATAACAAAAAAAACCCTAGGTATTAAGAGACAGAGCCATACAGTTAGTAAGTAGAATCCCAGCCTACTGATCTCATTTTCCATTGTGACCTACAACTCCTGCTCTTGGAAATTTTGCCGTCACTGGCAGTATAGGAATATGAAACAGAAGTATCCCTCAAAGGTTCCTGTCATAATGTTGTAAAGCAAATTGGACAAATGTAACTTTGGGAGTTTTTTATGGAAATTGTTCACATTAGGGAGAAACATCTATAACTGTAAACAAATATAGATGTCCCCAAAACATTGTAGAAGTAAACATGTGTTTTATTGTAGGACATTAATGTATGCTAAATTATGCAGTTACAATGAGCATTGAAATATATAAATACTTGGCCAGGCCTGGTGGCTCACGCATGTAATCCCAGCATTTCGGGAGGCCGAGGCAGGCAGATCACTTGAGGCCAGGAGTTCAAGACCAGCCTAGCCTACATGGTGAAACCCCGTCTCTACTAAAAATCCAAAAATTAGCTGAGTGTGCTGGCACGCACCTGTAATACCAGCTACGCAGGAGGCTGAGACATGAGAATCACTTGAACCCAGGAGGCAGAGGTTGCAGTGAGCCAAGATCCAAGATCGCACCACTGTACTCCAGCCTGGGCAATAGAGCAAGACTGTCTCAAACAAAAAATTAGAATAAAAATAAAAGAAATATATAAATTCTTTCTAAAACTACAGGGAAACTCAAAATTGCAATAGTGTGGTGACATAATGAGAGTGCATTCTGATGGGGCTATTTTGACATTATCAAAACAATGGAATAATCATCAGCTACATTTGGTTTCCATTTTTATTTGTGACTTCGTGTCAAATTTTTATTCATTATGAGAAATACTGTAACATGTCAAATGAAGTAAACAGAGAATATTTTTCAAAAAGAGTACTAAGAATTTGAAGAATAGATGAGGCATTAAAATTCTGCTCTTGCTTGCTTATGACAAAGGCTTAATGAAAAGAAAGTGGCACTATTAATTTATCCCCATGATAAAGTTTTCCAGAGGGAAACAAAACAAAGCATATGGACATGAATCCTTTTCCATGACAATTTTTATACTCTATGTGGTAAACAGTGCTACAAGTGTTAACTTCATCTTAGAAAGAATCAATGTAATACACAGTTTATTCCAAATCATTTAGCCTACAGAATTATATGTAGTCAGTCATAGTAAACATTATGTATTACTTTCAAAAACTATGTGCGCTTCTGTGTTATATTTGCCATATTTCTTTTATTTTCTTTGTAAATAGTTACCAGATCACCTCCCTCTGATACGTATTAAGCACGAAGTCATTTCTCATCATAAACTATATCTTGTCTTTACCCGGAAAAATATAATAACCAAAAATATATGCTGTTTATTAAATCCCAATTATGAACCAATTATTAGAAGTATGTCACGTACTTCTCACAACAAACCTGAAACATAGCTATTATTTTTCTCACTTAGTAGACATATAAACTGGAGCTGAGAGAAGGTAATTTATACATTTACTAAAAGCTGTGCCGGCATTTGATCCTCAATCTGTCAAAGGCTGGAGCTGAAATCCATGCTCTTTCCACAGTATTATACTTTCTCCCTAAGAAAATAAAGCCAGTGTTATTTTCTCCAAAATAAAAACTCCAATATTCTTTCTGATTTGGAGCTTTTTGTAATAAATTCTTCATTCATATAGCATACATACTGAAGAGCTATGCATGACAGGTCTATATCTAGCAACTTCCACTTTTCTCAAGAGCATCCCAAACCCCTTGCCTCTTTCTCTTTTGGTTAGCAGCTCTTTTCTCTGCATTCCCAAATGTTTTTGGATTCTTCTAATTATTGCATTATCCTTTCTAGAAGACCTTGATTTAACTTTGTGGGACAATCTTGCTGCTTATTGAAAAATTCCAGTGGTATAAGACTTCTTTCCAGAATCCCTTTTGAGAACATCTTCACTCTCAAGATGTTTATCTCTTAAATTCCCCAACCTTGATTTTGATTATCTTCATCTTCTTCACTGTTTCAGCTTTTCTTCATTCATGTGGCATACATACTGAAGAGCTTTCCGAGAAGAAACTTGTACCCACCGTCCCATTGTGCAGTGCCAAGAGAGTCATTTCTTTCCCTTTTCTCTTTATTTTCTCAATTATAATTTTGTTTCCCCTCTTGCTTCTCACACTACCGTAATCGTTGCAGTCCTTCATATAATATATCCTTTATTCTATCTGGAGTCTATTTCAGCGTTTTAGAAATCTAGAATATCAAAAGGAATTCTTGAAGCTTACTTTCTCCTTTTTCATGGTGAATAGAGATGATGATTGCCTCTGTCCAGAAAGACAAATACAGCAAACTCCCTGCAAGTCAATAAAGAAAAGTACCTTGAGGTTCTAACCTTATTTAAATATAGTTTGGTTCACAAGTGGAACACCGCCGTCCTTTGTAATTTCCCTCCATAGTTATCTCAGTGAACTGCCAGTTCCGGGCTCCGCTCTCTCTGGGCTTTGAAAGTTCACTTTGTTCATCTGTCTGCCTGTAAGTACACCAAGGACCACTGGTTGACAGTTGCTGACATCATGTCAGCAAATTTCCACTGGTCATCATGAGTATCTTGAAGGCCTAGCAGATTATAATCAACCCAAAGAAACAGTAAAACCCTAGGAGAATTTTAGGTAATACATTTCTTAATTCTGCCTTTTAGCCTTTGTTGTAGGGTCAGGATGTACCTATTCATCCCAGACAATGACTGTCATTTAAGGAAATTGAATATAATAGAAAGCCATCAGAGGAGAGCTCTGAGGTCAGGGTTCTTAAAAGTACTGATAGAGCAATTTAGCCCTATATAGAAAAAAAAATGGATACATTTTAGAACAAAAAATGGTTAGGACCAACTTTTCTTTTTTGGGTATGAACAACACCAGCATTTGAGAAAAGACAGGATGTATAGAGTATTTCTTCACAACCAAGTATTGAAAAATACAGTATTGTAACATCAAGTGGGCAGCACAAGTCTAAATGTTTCAAATTATTTTAGCATTGGAGATTTTTTGTTCATCTGAGAAAGTAAAGCTTCTAAGGGTTAAATCTGGAATACTAATGATATCCTGAAAATCAGAAAAGGAACCAGTGTAACTGTGTATGTAGACTGATTGTCTCACTGTGATATAAGACGCTTTGGGAGAATGGAGAAAGGGCCTCGTCAGGGAAGGATGTTAGTGAAGTCAGGGCGCTGTAGTACGAACTCTAGCTCTCCAGCTCTTAGTTAAGAGCAGCCACTGAGCAGCAATTGGGTCACTTTAGTGCTTTTGATTTGTTTTTAAAATAGCATCACCTGAGCCATAGATTGCTACCCTTTTAAGAAACACTAGAAGTTTATGGATAGTGATGAGTTTGAATCTCCTACCAAGCGATGCTGAATAGTTTCCTGAAACCTCAAAAGCAAAGCTATTCCGTGTAATTTCACTTTGTCTCCTGTTATTTCAGTCTCGTTTCAGGTGTGAAGGAGGAATTATCATGGCTATCTTCAAAACATTATTCACTCTGGCCCAGAGTCATCTTTAGAGGATGCTGATTATTTGAGATTTATAAGATGTTTTGACACTGTCGATCGCAAGAAGTCTATTGGCCTGAATGATAGCTCTGTGGCTGCTATAAAACCCAAAAGGACTCTGGGAAGCAGAATGGGCAACTCTAACCCCTCTAGGTCCTTAGCTGTAAAATCTGTTGGACATTATCTGATCCCATGCCTTGTTTTTCACTAGCATGCCTATGCCCTCTACCTGTTAGTATTTCATTAGATATATGTTTTTAAGACACAGTCTCACTCTGTCACATAAGCTGGAGTGCAGTGGCATGATCATGGCTCACTGCAGCCTCAGCTTTCCTGGGCTCCAGAGATCCTCCAGCCTCAGCCTCCCAAATAGGTGGGACCACAGCCACACACCACCACACCTGCCTAATTTTTTTTATTTTTGGAAGAGACTGGGTTTCACCATGTTGCCAAGGCTGGTCTCAAACTCCTAAGCTCAAGCAATCCACCTGCATTTCAGCCTTCCAAAGTGCTGGGATTATAGATGTGAGCCACCATGCCTGGCCTACTTCATGTCTTAAACGTGAGTTTTAAACAAAGAGATTTGCCTCAATGGCGACCAAAACTATTTTAAAAAATTGTTATAGAAGAAGAGCTGTCAAAAAGCCATCAAGGTTAACTCTAAGTTAAGTTTGAAAAATTTGGAAGATGTAGACATGAACTAAGCTGCTTCAGTACTCAATATTTAAAATATAGCCATGGTATTCAAGGCAGGAGTAAATAGCCACGGGGCTTTGAGGATCCTTTGGGCCACAAAATCTTCCGTGATGATTTCTGACCTATCCACAGGCCTGTCTCCTTTGATAAAGAGTGAAGGACTTTACAGTGAAAATCCTTGGTGCTTTTTCATCCACTATGAATAACTAACTTATTCTATCTAGACCTTACACAGATAGATAAAAATTGCAGTTGGTGTAGAATAAAGCACCATGATTTCTGGGAACCCATACTGCTAGCATCCTATCACAGAGGTTCTTAAGTTGTATATAACTTAATTAGGTAATATTTATTTGATTCAACACTGTGACTGGCAGATTTAAAAAGATTCTCAGGAGCTTTAAGGAAACTCACACTGGGGGTGACAAGAGAAGAAATAAGTCAAGGAGGCTTGATCAAGTAAGTCAGAGTGGTAAGTCCTAGAATAAAAAATGAGCACGTGCTGAAAAAGAAATGTCTTTTTCCAGATTTGATTATTTAGGAAGGTCACTAGACTGTATGTGCTCAAAGAAGAGTCCATGCAGGCAAAGTGATCAACTTAGAAACACATCTCTATTGAGGAAAATGATCCAATTTCTGCTTGATTGCTTGTCTTTTTATCATTGCTGATCCAATGTCTGGTACCTGAATTGTGATGATGATGTCACAGGTGTATGCAAATGTCCAAACTCTTCAAATAGTACTCATTAAATATATACAGTTATTTATGTATCAATTATATCTCAATACAATTAAAAAAAAAAACCCTGCCACCCTAGCCAATAGACTGAACCTGGATTTAATGAATCTTCTAAATACAATCATGATAGAAGTTGGACAGAGAGGAACATACCTCATTCTGAGTTGGCTTTGGCTGTGCATGTTGAAGGTTGGCAAATGAACTCAATCAAATCCTCTATCTGGGGAAATACAAATGCTAGGTAAAAAAGAAGAGGCAAATCATTTGAGTTAAGGGCATTGTCCTGAATGACACTGAGGTATATTCTGATTTTTTCATGACATGTGCAATAATAGCTACAGTAATGACTACTACTATTTCTACCACTGCTACTACTACTACAAAGTAGCTACCAAAACTTGACAACCTGCCGTGGGTTGGGCATTGCAATAAACATTTTGCGTGCACGATCTTGTTTAATCCTCATTTATCCCTATGAGATGTATCCTATTTTTATCTACCACTTAGAAATAAAGAAACTAAGACACGAAGCGCTTTAACATCTTGCCCAAGGTCACACAGCTTGTAAGTGGCAGAGCCAGGATTCAAACCCAGGCAGATATCTAAGTCTTAGAAACATCAGTAACCAGAGTGACTGTGTGAATCATTAGTGACCTCACTACCTCATTTGCTCATGTACTCCTGCAATAAACCTCCATCCCTGAAGGTATCTGGGTGTGTCTTTTCCTTGCAGCTTTAAAGATCCTAATATCACCACTCATATCTTACATTCCTGTTGTCAGTTGTGGTCTATTTGAAAACAGGATAAAAACCTCTCTGGTGTAAGTCAGAAACAACTAGTAAAAACAAATGTATATTAGACAGCTACTCAGTTCAAGACATTCTACTAGACCGTGTAGTAGATACTATACAAATAAGCATCATTATAGTCTCTGGCTTCATGAAGTTTATAATCCCGGTAAAGAGTACTATGTATATTGTTTATATAAAAAGAAAACTCACAAGAAGCATTTGAGAATAACGTTAATAGCTAAAACTTAATAAGTGCATATTATGTGTCAGACACTAAGTGAAGTACTCTGTGTCTTTTATTTAATCATTACACAAACACTATAAGGTAAGTCCAGTTGTTACTTTTTTTTATTATACTTTAAGTTCTGGGATACATGTGCAGAACGTGCAGGTTTGTTACACAGGTATACACGTGCCATGGTGGTTTGTTGCACCCATCAACCCATCATCTATATTAGGTATTTCTCCTAATGTGGTTCCTCCCCTAACCCCCCATCCCCCGACAGGCCCTGGTGTGTGATGTTCACCTCCTTATATTCATGTGTTCTCATTGTTCAGCTCCCACTTATGAGTGAGAATATGTGGCATTTGGTTTTCTGTTCCTGTGTTAGTTTGTGGAGAATGATCGTTTCCAGCTTTATCCATGTCCCTGAAAATGACATGAACTCATCCTTTCTATAGCTGCATAGTATTCCATGGTGTATACGTGCCACATTTTCTTTATCCAGTCTATCATTAATGGGCATTTGGGTTAGTTCCAAGTCTTTGCTATTGCAAACAATGCCACAATAAACTTACCTATGCATGTGTTTTTATAGTAGAATGATTTATAATCCTTCGGGTAGATACCCAGTAATGGGATCGCTGGGTCAAATGGTATTTCTGGTTCTAGATCCTAGAGGAATTGCCACACTGTCTTCCACAGTGGTTGAACTAATTTACATTCCTACCAACACCGTAAAAGCGTTCCTATTTTTCCGCATCCTTTCCAGCATCTGTTGTTTCCTGACTTTTTAATGATCACCATTCTAACTGGCGTAAGATGGTATTTCATTGTGGTTTTGATTTGCATTTCTCTAATGACCAGTGATGATGAGCTATTTTTCATATATTTGTTGGCCCCCAAAAATGTCTTCTTTTGAGAAGTATCTGTTCATATCCTTTGCCCGCTTTTTGATGGGGTTGTTAGTTTTTTTCTTATAAATTTGTTTAAGTTCCTTGTAGATTCTAGATATCAGCCCTTGGTCAGATGGATAAATGGCAAAAACGTTCTCCCATTCTATAGGCTGCCTGTTCACTTTGATGATAGTTTATTTTGCTGTGCAGAAGCCCCTTAGTTGAATTATGTCCCATTTGTCAATTTTGGCTTTTGTTGCCATTGCTTTTGGTGTTTTAGTCATGAAATCTTTGCCCATGCCTATGTCCTGAATGATATTATCTAGGTTTTCTTCTATGGTTTTTATGGTTTTGGGTCTTATGTTTAAGTCTTTAATCCATCTTGAGTTAATTTTTGTATAAGGTATAAGGAAGAGGTCCAGTTTCAGTTTTCTGCATATGGCTAGCCAGTTTTCCCAACACCATTTATAAAATGTGGATTCCTTTCCCCATTGCTTGTTTTTGTCAGGTTTGTCAAAGATCAGATGTTTGTAGATGTGTGGCGTTATTTCTGAGGCCTTTGTTCTGTTCCATTGGTCTGTATCTTGGTTTTGGTACCAGTACCATGCTGTTTTCATTACTGTAGCCTTGTAGTCTTGCTTGAAGTCAGGTAGTGTGATGCCTCCAGCTTTGTTCTTTTTGCTTAGGATTGTCTTGGCTATAAGGGCTCTTTTTTGGTAACATATGAAATTTAAAGTAGTTTTTTCTAATTCTGAGAAGAAAGTCAATGTTAGCTTGATGAGAATAGCATTGAATGTATAAATTACATTGGGCAGTATGGCCACTTTCACAATATTGATTCTTCCTA